>JASDQU011444038.1:11786-23215 GCA_032191745.1 Picea mariana
TGAATCTTCCCTTTAATTTAAATAAAATAAAGAGGGGGGAATGCATAAAAGTGGATTATGGGTTAATAAAGTGAAAGGACTTAGGGAAAAAGGGGTTTTCCTAAGTTATGCAAGGGAATAATGGTGGAAAAGTGGGAAATAGCTTAGGAAAAAGGGGTGTTCCTAAGTTATGTAAGGTAATAATGTTGTGAGAGTATGCATGACAAGGGATACACGGGCTATGATGGTGTAAATCGGTAAGGGTTAGCCTTTTGGGCTAGGTATGAGAATACATGGTGATAACAGATGCCCCCTAATGTGCGAGGTTAGGAGAAAATCACACGACCGACATACATTATAGTTTTCTCTCACTGGTATATGTGTTAGTCGAAGAGGAGAAGTGATACTATGGGAAAAGAAAAGAAGGCCCAACTGGTGGAGAGGCAAAAAAAACCACCTATCAACAAAGGGTCACCAAGTGGGGAGTAATATGATCTCAATGGGATGAGGTAGCCATACCCATACTCATCGAAATACTCATGACAATAATAGTGAGACTATAAAGAAATCTCAAATACAACATGACACTGGTGAATATAACTAGACTACATACATATGATAATATCAATCTCATATACAATATCTGGAAGGGAAAATATGAAATACATCCCAACTCTGGATGAACTGAGTACATAAGAACTGATGCCCCCTCATGTTGAAGGAAGGGGGTGGAAACAACACGAGAATCCCTGTTAAATAGGAGTGAGGCTCCCCAAATGTATCATGAGTATACTAAAGGAAAACACATCATGGGGCTTTGAGAACGATAGTACACAACCAATTAAATATGACAAACTACATCTGAGGATGAATCATATATGCATGTATGAATCTCAATAGTGTGAGGACATGATATACGACCAAGTATGATAGCAATGATGAATCTCTCATCGTTTTCCAAGGTCACCCATCAGCTGGGGGATAGGTACCAAGGTACAATAGACCATCCCTTAGAATAAATGCGTTTATGTCGATAGGGGAAAGTACACCAGGGCCTAATTGTGAAGGAGTATTTGTAGGCATGGTATCCAAATAATAACTTGTGAAGCTATAAATTTAGAAGAAACTACTAAAAACCAACACATGTTGGGGTCTACTTGCAGGGAAACCCCTTGTTGAGGTTTGCTACATCTCACACATGTATGGGATGGTGGCATCAAGAACTGGATCATTGAACCATCAAGCATATTAGTCTCAAATGTGTGAAAATGAGCTGAAGTTGAGCACACAAAAGACAACCAAGGAACCAAGGATAAGGAGGAATCCAAGGTAACAATTCTCTGGGCCAACCCTATAAAATACAAGTGTTAGAGTTCATAGAGGGAAGATTTCTATAACCAAGGATAAGGAAGTACCAAGGGACTAGCATAAGGTGAAAATTATGATGTGACTGATGGGAATTGACACCAGGGAATGGATGGAAGGCAAAGAGAGGTGGACTCAAGGATTCCTTTATTCAGAGCATAAATGTAGGGTTAATTTGGACTGGGCATAATGCTGGTCAAATGTATCAATATGACAACTGTAGAGGGATATATGGGAAACATGTGGTTGGCACAACTGATGGAGGGGTGGCTCATCACAGATGCTATGAACAAGGGAAACATAGGGATGATGGTAGGGGAAAATGAGTGTGTGATCAATGCAAAGTTACTCACAAATATGTTTAAAAGCATAGTGGCCAAGTGGGATCCTAATGGAGGAATCCACTCAATAGAGAGCAATTATTCTTGGGAGAGGTTGGTGCGGTTGGATAGGAATGGGGAATACCTCCTAGAAATGCCAATGGGGATATCTAGGAGGAAATAAAAAAAGAGGTATATTCTTCCTAGTAATGCCATGGGGCTGGCTAGAAAGAAATAACATGGGAAAAGTCCTCTTAGTAATACCAATGGGGAAAGATGGGAAGAAATAACTAAAATTAAGGAAAACCTCCCAGTGATGCTAATGGGGATGGATAGGAGATCGTCTAAGTAACTCCGTTGAATAATTTCAGTGAGGCTGGTTCAATAGTGAATATGAAAACAATACCATCCTATAAACTTATGCCAATGGGGCTTAAGTAGGAGGGAGAGTCAAAAGACTATCCCACACCTGTAAATTGAAAATGGGATGGAGAATATTGGACCACAGAGACCTCTCTGAAGTATGTCTATGAGACTATTTCACAGGATGACCATAAGGATTATTCCCCCTGAGCATGTTGATGCGGATGATCATGGAGAGATGAAAACAAGGGGAATCATTCCTGAGAATGTCAATGGGGCTGGAAAAGAAGGAAACATATCCCAAAGGGATCCCTCTTAATGTTGGTCAAGACAGAAACCATATGAAGGGGTTCTCATGATAATGTTGATGGGGTTGGTTAAGAGGAAACCCAAGCAACAAGAGATTAAACAAAAAGACCCCTTCAAAGGTTTTCCATGAGGATGGTCTAGAGGGAATCCAAACAAGATGAGGCTTCCTGAGAATTCCGATGGGGCTGGTGAGGAGGTATCTAAAGACAACTGAAACCTTCTTGGGAATGCTTATGAGGCTGGCCAATAAAAATACACACAAAGGATACCTTCTTAGAATTTTGAGGAGTTTTGGTAGAAAGGCACCTTGTTCACTAACAAATAGACTATGTGAATTCTATAAGGGATGCCAATGGGGATGGTTAGGAGAGAGCCCAAAAAACAAAACCTTCATGAGAATTCCAATGGGGCTGGTTAGGAAAGAATCACATAACCAAATAATCAAAAGAGATATAACTCCTCAACTAAGAATTCTGATGGGGCTGGTTAGTAGAGAAAAATAAAGGAGTATTCCTCCTTATAACACCAATGGGGTTGATAAGAAGGTGACTATGATACAATCCTTCCTCCCCTAAGAATGAAAATGGGGTTGGTTGGGAGAAGAGAAGGGAGGGATCTTTCCAGATAATGCCAATGGGGTTGGTCTAGAAAGGATCTCTCAGTGACAACAAGCTCCCTAGTAATGCCAATGGGGATGGATAGGAAGGGGAGTATTATTCCCCCATATAAGAGACTTAATGGGATGCATCGGGCATGCCCCATCTCAAAGAAATAATTCAACCAAGGGACATACAACTCTTCATAGGACAAAAATTCTCTTGGATGAAGTTTGTAATGACATAGACACTAATGGTTGTATGTGAGGAACTCTTGGCTCAATGGTACATAAGAAAAAAAGCGCAGTGGTGGTTTAGTAATGTGGCCAACTGAAAGAGAATTTCAACAAATAGAAAAAAAATGTGGGAGTTTAGGGGCGTGAATATCAACATGAGGAGAAGAAATGTATGTCGATTGAATATGATACAGAGTCTGGTTGGACTTCCAACCTATAGGGGAAATAAATAGCATGGGAACCAAAGTGCAACTGGGATCACTATTCTAGGGTGTCCATGTGAGGAAGGATCTATCAATGAGTAGATGGAAAATGAAAAATATTGAGGGCTAATCCATCTACCCAAGTGAGTGGGTCCTATAGGAAATTTCTGGGAATGACAAGCAAATGAAATGAGTAGAAGGGAGAACAAACTATGCTAAATGTAGAGGAAATATGGCTTCTTGGTGAAGTGTCAACACAATAAATTTGATGAATGGTTTATAAAGATGATTCCAATAGTGCATATGATGCAACAATCAAAATTGGGACAAGGGGAGGAACTATTAGCAGAAGGTCCTAGAGTTACCCCTCCCACCAAGTCAATCATGGGGACCTAGTGGTAAGGCATATTGTGAATTTATTACATGTGATGGACACTTTGACTGTATAGTAGAGTAGTGGACTCAAAATGATTCAACTTATGTTATTTTTTGGTTTTTTAATATATGGTATGTTGATGAACATATATATACATGTGTGTAATGATGAAATGRAAAATGTACAATGTMTGGAATGTACTAATATTCATGAGTGAGTAAATGTAGAATGTAGAATGTATTATATTTACTGATATGCATGTATGATAGTGTAAAAATAATTGCAAAATTGTTATCTTCTTGATGATGCATGTGCTAGATGCCATAATAGGATGTTGTTTGCCATGTTTTCTATAAACCGATTTTGACTATGAGGAATGTGATTGAATGTGATGGATTCAAATGATCACACCAGGAGTTGAACATGCAAATATTTCCTAAACAAGCATGGGTGGAACACACAATACACACCATTCAACTACATTATGAGAAGTTGGAAATATAAACAAACATGAAGGTGACAAATTCAATGAAGAATTGAATCAACTAACGAACCTATCACTGCATCATATTCGGCCTGATTATTGGTGGCAGGTCAAACACAAATACCACAAGAATGGTATAGGGTAAGCATGGGGGTTGTTACACACCAAATTCCCACACTACTAAGTATTGTGCTTATGTATCACATTCTACTAAGTGTTTGATCTGAAAATCCTTAGGCACCAATTATTTCTTTACCATATATACATGTAACATCTAACTTCATTCAGAATTAATTTCCTGGTCGTATTAAGGTGATTTGCAGAAAAATGATGATGTGCTCTTTATCCAAAAACTCATAAACTGATGATTAGTTTGCATAATGATGAGATGACACAACAGAAAATAAAATAACTCAATATATATATTTTGATGACATATATCACTTCATCCTTAAAGTCCCTTTAGAGAACGTGACTATTTTTCATCATCTCAAAACACCAATTACATTACAACATGAGCTTACAAAAATCCATTTTAATGGAATCTCTTTAATTCCACTACTCAAAATAATAAAATGATTTCACCATTAGAATCCTTGTGCAATTGTGAGAAATTTGACTTTAAAGTCGACCAAATTCCAAGCTGGCTCAATTTCACCCTCTTCGACACGTAAAATAATGCGCTAAAAGTTCATTAATGGAAATTTGGACTAAGACTTTTACAAATGACCTCTAATCATAAAATAGGCCTCAAATTCATACTCCTCATGGAAAAACAAGACAAATGAGTATAAACATGACTATGTTCCATCAATATACCTCATGGCATACATATCGATACACACCATATTTCTCCTTTTCTTTAGCATGCAAATCAAGACATCCGTACCTCGAGATCCATACCACCTCCTCGAGATCTGTGCCTTCCTAAGAATGTGTGTCCCTATAGATTTGTGTCAGGCATTGGGATTTGTGCCCAATAAATAGGGCACAAATGACCCAAACCAGCCCCGTACTATGTGCTGACGTCAACATTATAATAAATATTTTTTGTTGTGATAGTTGTAACAAGGACTAATATTGGCATGTTGGTTAGCGGAGGTTATGGTAAGTCATTTGGCTTAGCGGGAGGTCCGGGTTTCAAAACCCACAGAATCTATATATGGTATGTATTTTTTTACATATAAGATTCAATCCAACCCCCCCCTATGGGGCACTTTTTTCGATCCCCAAGCCAACTTGGATTTTTGGAAGGTGCCACGTGGCACCTTCTGATTGGCCCACATGGAAGCCTGTCATTGGTTGACTATAAAAACTTTCCATGAAATTATTGACCTGTACTGCCACCTATGTGCGACATAGGATGTATGAAGGCCACATGTCACATTTTCAGTGGTGCCACTTGGACCGTACGACCTGCCAAGTCATCCGTACAGATGACACCTGGTTTATTTTTATTGGCCCAAATGGAACCCTAAAAAATACATTTCTAGGTGACATGTGGCACGCTTGGGTGCTACCACATGTCCATGCTGATCTCACCCTAATTATAGGGATATGACACATGTCCCTTTGACTATTGACTTTTTACCTATTTGACTTGAACTTTGACCAACCATAATGTTTGCATATGAACTCCATTTGAGGAAATTTTTACACCGTTGGAAAAATATCTTTGAGCTCTATGCATTGATTTCCTCTTCTTAGTCATTTGAGATGGTTAAATTTTGAGCTTTTATGGATCCTCTGGGACCTCTGTGAGCATTCTAGATCCTCGTGGACCTCTATGAGGGTTCCTTAGATCCTCCTAGATCGCACCTTCCCGCTGGATAATTTTAGGAGCTCTAAAAGTATAGATATTCAACAACTTAGTGATGATAAATCACTCTTCCATCTTGCTGAATATTTTGGAATTTAGTCTTCATCTTGGATCTGTGATCCTAGGTATTAGATCAATGTACTTTTGTCTGCTACTCTGGAACACGGCTCTGACTATGGCTTATGGCACTATCTCTAATAGATCTAGTCATGTCTCATAGATTCCCTAACAAAAAAAATTCTTGTTCACTGAATCTTTGCAATACCTGTATCTTGTATTCAACATCCACTACCATCTCCTATTCTGTTGAAGATAGTCTATCTCAGCCAATATGAAACCAAGTCGAATGTTGATCTATGCCTTGCCCTTTTGGACTCACTGTTCCTATATTGCTGATGTATTTGTAGGAGTATCTGAATGAATTCCTTGTATATTACTTCTCCTACCTTGAAAACAACTCGATATGTACTGTTACCATCTGTACTTGACTTGATTTTGCTCAAGGTATACATCCACACGAACATGACATAATATTTTAAAGATGCTTATAGCATGCACCTTTATGCCTCTTATTTCCGAAGAGGATTATTTCTCCTTTACCAACTCTAGAAAGTTTTTCATTATATTGATGCCCTTCCTACTTCCGATCTACATGCTCCAACTTCCTTCATCCTTATGTTCCTTTGCCTTTGGTTCTTCATAATCAAGAATGATAACTTAGACAATTAGATCAATATGTAGCTCTTTAGTTGATGACAAGGCAATACAATTGTCTATACTATTTTATAAAGGATTAGAAATATTTATAACGAGGTTCCTCTCACTCTGAAACAAAGTGGCTATATAGAAATCCTTTTTGCAAGATTCCTCTAACTTAGAATGAAACAACCGTATAGAAATATATGTAACACGATTCTTCTCACTTCTAACAATATGTAAGGTGGCTATCTAGAAATCCCTTTAACAAGATTCCTCTCACTCTTAACATCATATAAGGTGGCAATATAGAAACTCTCTTACAAAATTACTCTCACTCTTATCAACATATAAGGTGGAAATATAGAAATTTTATAGAGTTCCTCTCACTCTTATAATTTACAATGAGTGGTTTACAAGCCTTATAATAGACTTGTAGGAGATATCATCATATGCATATCACATTTACAAATATACATATTTACAATGAAATATTTAGATGGTTTTCTTATGGACTCATTCTTCCCATTGTATTGGGAGGAGTCTTGCAGCTTCCCACCTCTGGAAATGCCTCTGATGCTGATGTTGAATCTGACATTGAATCTGATGCAGACTAAAATGTTGAATCTAAAAAAAATTAGACCAAACTATAGGCCTTCCCAGTAACCTATATAATCTCTCCTTTTGAACACCAAGCACTATTGTTGTGTCTGGAGTAGCTTCCCTTGAATACACAAGTACCTAGTCATTCTTAAATGAAACTGCATATCCTTCATCTTCAAATGTCGCAACTGAGAGTAGGTTTACTTTTAAATATGGAACATATAACATATTCTCTATTCCCAGAAATCCTCTTGAATCGAGCTGAAATCTTACATATCCATACCCCATTATTGCTTGTTTGGTGTTGGTTCCAGATCCCACATAGCAATCCATGTTAGATTTTGATAAAGTAAGAAATACTGATCTCATCCCGGTCATGTGGCAAGATGAGCCACTGTCCATGAATCATTCCTCTACGTATTCATATATCACTTTTCCAAGACCATCCATAAGGAAGTATTCTTTCTCAAATCTTTTAGTAAGACAATTAACTTCATATGGAGTTGTTGCTTGCCTTCTTGCAAGTTCCTTTACATCTTTCATGTTTTTCTTCAGACATAAGTTCTAGTAAAGTGTCAAACACTTCTCAATATGATGTCCACTCTTACGAATATAAGAGCATAGTGTCTTATTACCATCTTGGAACCACGATCCCTTTTTATCATTCCCCCATTTCCTTTTCTTTGAGAAATTATCTTTACCTCTAGCCTTCTTCTTGGAGGGCTTATCTTGCACATATTGTCTTCTTCCACACTTCTCCACATCATGGTTACCAATTCCAAAACAAGCACATGGATATCTGGACACTTACCAGTGGGAAAAGTCTTCATTCCTTCTCCTATAACATGCACATCTTTCTATGGATATTTCTTACACATGTTACCTTTCTCTAGATTGGAATGTAAGACTAACTATTTATGAAGTTCTTCTTCATTTAAAGTTCTCCTTTCTTTAGATATCCTCAAGCATTCTCCATCTTTATGGGAAAAAGAATAATATGATGTGTCATCTTTCTTGATCATGCGTTTTAAAAGAGGTAGCCCTTGTTGCATCATAGACTTTACATTCTTAGCTTGCCAATCATCATAGATTGGTATTGATGGTGCCAATACATGGTTCTTGATCTGCAAATTTCTTTCCAACTCATGAAAAATACCTTTATGGAATTCCTCATGACATATTAGTCAATCTTGCAACCTCTGCTTCTCCTCCTCAAGATCTTGTAACTACATTCTTAACTCATAATTCTCCTTCTAGATTTGATGATTAATGTTCTTTTGTAGCCTCAAATTCATGAGAGATTTACTCATTTTATCCTCTTGGTAAGAGCCTTCAAAATATTTACCAATTGAATTCTTGGATCTCATCTCACATCAACAACTTGTAAATGCACGTCAAAACTAGCTCTGATACCACTCGATCTAAAAATCCTTAGACACCACTTATTTCTTTACCATATATACATGCAACATCTAACTTGATATAGAATTAATTTCCTAATTGTATTGAGGTGATTGCATAAAATGATGATGTGCTCTTTATCCAAAAACCCATAAACTGATGATTAATTTGTAGAATGATGAGATGACACAGTAGAATATAAAAGAACTAAATATATATATATTGATGACATATATCACTTCATCTTCAAAGTCCCTTTAGATAACATGATTGTTCTTCATCATCTCAAAACACCAATTACATTACAACACGGGATTACAAAAATCCATTTTAATGGACTCTCTTTAATTCCACTACTCAAAACAAGAAAATGAGCTCACCATTAGAATCCTTGCGAAATTCTAAGAAATTTGACTATAAAGTTGACCAAATTCAGAATTGGTTCAATTTCACCCTCTTCGGCACACAAAACAATGCATTAAAAGCTCATTAATGGAAATTTGGACTAAGAATTTTACAAATGACCTTTGATCATAAAATAGACCTCAAATTCATACTCACGGAAAAATGAGAAAAATGAATATAAACATGACTATGTTCCATCAATATACCTCATGGCACACATATCGACACAAACTATATTTGGCCTTTTCTTTAGCATGCAAATCGAGACATACGTACCTCAAGATCCATACCACCTCCTTGAGATTTGTGCCCACCACAGAATGTGTGTCCCTTGGGATGTTTGTCAGGCATTAGGATACATGCCCAAAAAATAAGGCGCAGATGACCCAAACCGACCCTGTACTATGCGTTGATGTCGACATTATAATAAATATTTTCTATTGTGTTAGTTGTAAAAAAGACTAATATTGGCATGTTGGTTAGTGGAGGTTAAGGTAAGTCGTTTGTCTTAGCGAGAGGTTTGGGGTTCAAAACCCACAGACTATATATATAGTATGTATGGGGTTATAAATAAGATTCGATCTGATCGCCCCCGTATGGGGCACATTTTTCGATCCCCAAGCCAACTTGGCTTTTTGGAAGGTGCCATGTGGCACCTTCTAATGATCCCATGTGGTATCCTGTTATTGGTTGACTGTACGAACTTGCCACGTCATCACTGACATGTCGTGTCACCTATGTTCCACGTAGCATGTATTGAGGCCATGTGTCACCCTTTAAGTGGTGCCACATGGACCGTACGACCTTCCACATCATCCATACAAACGACACATGGAAAAAGTTTATTGGTCCAAATGGACCCCTAATGTAACGTACCCAACCACCGAAGCTGGGTCACGTCTTACAAAAACTCTCTTGTCATCAACTCTGATACCACTTTAGTAATATACCTACCCTCCAACTAAGCAACAATACGTGCGGAATACACATAACATGAATACTTCTGCTAATTAAAGCAATTCTTTTACCGTTAGCTTATTTTCCTGTAGCTTATAGCTATGAATAGAAACAGATTTAGCTACTATATTTAACCATAAAATAGAAGCATCTACAACATGCTAATAATCAACATGAATTGCATCTAAACAACTCATTACAACAACATAAAATCACTTCCAAATACATAGAGTTCATGCACAAAAATTAAATACATAATTTAACATAACAAAAAGACAAAACACTCATCCTTGCACAATAGTTGTGCAATCAGCTGCTTGGGACGAGCATTCCAACCAACCATAGACCGACTGCTCCAAATATTAATCCAGTCCACAAAAGAGGGTGGTCTCTCACAGTCCAATCACAACTCATAAAACTCTCATCCCAATTGATATTTTCTTACAACTATCTCGATTTTTCCACTAGCTCTATTCCTCTTGACCTGTCCAACCTAAGGAATGCACCATTCTTTTATCAAGGTTAACCCAAGGGATGTACCATCCATTTATCAAGGATAAACAAGGGAATGAGCCATTTGCTTATCAAGGTCTCTCTGGAACAGGAATCTAGGAATATCTCAGCTGAGAACTCAAAGGAGACTATCAGCTACTACTAGGAAGACTATCAACAAACCAACAACAACTGCTTTTTATTTCAGTGCAACTCACATAGGAGTTCACTCTTCAGTCCTGACAACCTAGATTTTTTAGTCTTCCAACTCCAATTCAACTCCAGTTACACTCTAGTTATGCTCCATAATTCACCCTCCATGGCCGCACCAGCTCCAAGCTCTCTTCTTCTCTCCCCTGGCTCTCATGCACAAAACTTGACTAACTCTCCCCTGCAACACTCTTTCCCTACCAATATCCTCTCTTTTTGTTCCTATCTTGACTCACACTCTTCCCCAATCTGATTGTACTTAACCCCCATGTTCCCAATAACTATGGGATATGACCACTCACACCCACCCTTTTACATGTATTCAATGATTGGATTTTGGAAACACTCAATCAAAAAAGGGAAGGTTCATATACAAATAGAAAATTGGGAAAATGGTTTAAAATTTTATACATGGGTAATTCCCCCTTGGACCCCTCTTGGTCATTATCCTAGACACTCCCCTCTATTGTGGATTAATTCAGCTCCCCATATCTTGTCCATGTCCTCTGAGCAGTTGGCTTCATATTTTATTAATACAACAAAATAAAATTTGCATATTATATTGCTTGGTCATAGCCACATATTATATCTACATAATCATTAATTAAACTCGAG
>JASDQU011444039.1:8591-21092 GCA_032191745.1 Picea mariana
CAAGGAGAAACGCTGTGGAATTTTTTTCTCTCCATCGAAGATCTGCAAGGTGTGCATTGAGCCAGAGAGAGAATCACTATGGAGCCAATCATAGAGAGCATTCAGACGCAAGGAGTGCACGAGAGATAGATGTCCGAACCAGACAACCTTAGGAGGGATAACACATCAGAAAGTGTTGTCGAGGCCAGGAACTCATTCCTTGGAAGGATCGAAGATCGGGTATTTGAAGACTTAGAAACTCTTATGAGCCGACATCAAGCAAAATCTCAGGAGGAGGAACTTCGTCGAGCGTTGGATCATGCTAAAAATTCCCATAGACCGTCTGATTTGAAGGAAGTAGCACAAGATTTAATCTTGCATAGATTCAGGAGGAGAGTCCGGAGATCCGAACAAACGGTGGAGAATCCTTCAGGAGAAACACTGAAACTACACATACCATTGGATCATGTGGAGCTACGAGGAGGTTGACGATGAGAGTTCTTCGACATCCATTTCGGGAGTTTGGGTACCGCAAGGTGGAAAGACAAAGGTTTCGTCTCTCAAAATCTTGAATTGTGAAATCTCAAAGTCGCGATTCGATCAGGACTGTCAGTCACAAGGTGATCTAGACCATTGGTTCATTTTGGGATTTCGTATACCAGAAGGTGGAAAGGTAGAGGTTTTTTCCTTCAAAACCCCAAATCGTGAAATCACTAAGTCGCGATTTGATTATTGTCGTCAGTCACCAGACGATCGAGACCATTGGTTCATTTCAGGATTTTGGGTACCAGGAGGTGGAGAGACAGGCTCTTGTCCCTCAGAACCCTGAATCGCAAAATTAAGAAATCATGATTCAACGTGATTCGTCGATCACAAGGGTTATTGTGAGTCATTGATCGAACGCCAAGAAATTTTGGTGTTTTGGCACTTTGGCATTTTAGTACTTTGGTGACCGGAGACCCCTTGCATCTTGATTTCGTGAACCATGAAATCTCGAAGGAGCAAGCATCAAACCATTTCGGCATTTTGGTCTTTCAGTGACCGGAGGTTCTAAGTAGCAAGCGCCGAACCATTTCGACATTTCGGCCTTTCGGTGACCAGAGTTTCTAAGGAGCAAGGTCATCACTTGCATCTTGGTTTCGCGAAACGTGAAATCCTGAAGGGAAAAGTGTGGGACATTTCGACACTTCAGTATTTTGGCTACCAGACGTTCGAGGGACCAAAGGACGAGACGCTTGACTTGTGAAGTCCCGGTCCCCGATTTGTGCTTTTCGACTTGGCGCTTGGTCACGGCCCTTGATCGTGTGTTTTGGGAGCTTACGGTTGGCACCCGAAAAGGCCAACATAGCATGTGTAAGGGACTTGTGTATTCGCCCGAAGGATTCCAGTTTGGAACCCGAAGAGCCATTTCAGCTATAGAATTAGAAGATCTTGATTGGGAGGTTGTGCAAAACTTAGGAGGGATAGGGGGTCTGCATCACCACTCCTCACTGAGATGGGTATCCCAACTCCCACAAGCTAAGTTAGTTAAGTAGATATTTCTGCAGCGTAACGTTACGTGAATAGAAGCAGTCCTTCTTCCTTCTCTTCCCTCCATTAAATAGATTTTTGAACTCCTTTACCTTCTCAAAATCCCATTTTATTTAATGTTTAATAAATTAATTCACAAAAATTCATCCCCATACAAGTGTCACCCATCCCCTTCATTCCTCCAAAAACTAATTTCTTTAATTAATTATTTACCCTTATTTCCCTCACCCACCTAGAGTCACTCCTAGAATCTCTCCTAGGTGTCGCCAAATTCCCTTACAGGTTTTAATGACTTTCCTAATTATTAATTTCCTAGTTCAGTTTTAAATTAGAAATTTCTTAAATGGTAGATACCTTACAAAGTTTGACTTTCTATTTTTTCCCTTGTGTTTCCTTTTTATTTTTATGTTTCCCTCTTTTCCTAGTTTCCTAATTATTTTAGAATCCCCTCTTTCCCCTTTTCAATTAGAACTCCATTTGGCAAGTGTAGAAATTAAAATTTTCCCTTTTAAATTATTAAATTTTTAATTATTAAATTTTAAATTATCATAATATAATAAAACAATTATCCCCCCCCCCCTCTTTAATTTTTATACCAACAGATTTTTATGAATCAATTAAATTGCTTACTCCCTTCTTGTTACAAGATCAATGAAGATTATCATCATTATATATATATAATTTAGACCACCAATATATAATTTATACCTAGACTTTATTTTTGTGTTGGGTGATTTTCGTCATTATTTATTTTATATATATATATATATATATATATATATATATAATTTAGACCTAGACTTTATTTTCGTGTTGGGCGACAATTTATTAGGGATTTTTTTATTTTTATTTTTAATTTCTTATCACGTTACTCATCTTAAGGCCATCAAGCTTCATTCATTTATCATTAACAACATGACGTACTATTCAAGATGCACTACGTGCTCCAAGGGTGCCACTCACCTCATATGTTTCCCTTGCGCGACGTGCCCTTCAGGACACACTACGTGCTCCAAGGGTGCCACTCACCTCTTTTCATTTTTCTTGCGTGACATTCCCTTCAGGACGCACCATGTGCTCCAAGGGTGCCACTCGCTTCTTGACTGACTTGGTAGACATCAAAATCCCCTGGAGTCAATACTCCACTAGGTGAACTTGTGGGAGACTAAGGGCCTCTCAGGGATAAGGCCCATGCCTTATTGTGTGCCCCTTAGAATCATCGTGAGAGATTGTCGCAGTCTGCCCTCACGACATCATGGGTCCTCTCGAACTAGGTAGTCGTTAACCTACAATTCGAGCCATGGAGGGATTGATAGTAGGTTGTGGCAGGGTTGTTGTCCACACCTCTCCCTCAACATCCCTGTTAGTCGAGCAAGACCCCTCTACTCCACATGTGAGTCTGGTCGGCAAGATATCGTCAGCCTGCATCATCAATGAATCATGTCAGAAATATATACATAATCATATCATCTAATCAGATGCACTAATATCACATATAAAACAATCAAACCCCATTATTTCACTCCCTGACTCGATCTGGAGTCCAAGGGTTCCATCAATGCCTATGCATCCTCGAGGTTTGAAATCCTGCACACTCAGTAGAACTGAGTCAATAGCACCTGTCTATGTCAATGTAGAAAAACAACATGACATCAACCCATAACACCTCATAATCAAAATCAAATGTTTTAATAGCATAATAATTCGGATCACTTGCAAGCAAGTGTCCTCAAGGAATAAGTTCGCTTAGTGCGTAAGAGCGGGATGTTACAACAGACTGGTCTGACCACGATACAATTTGTCTTGTACTTGAGATATGATATGAACACCAAAGATACTGCAAAATTATATTTCCATTCTGGAAGAATATATGGATACTTTTCCATAGAAAACCAAAATCATTTAGCTATGGCCATGCAATTTCTTAATATTTTGTGGCTTGTAATATATTTTGGGCAGGGAAAAACTTTATATATTTACAACCATGGATGGAGAAAAGAAAAGGTTCATGTTTCTAACTATATTTTATTCTATTGGTTTATTCTCATTTATTGTATGTACATATTACTTGTTCTCCATTGCATACCAACTTCTATTCATGTTCATTGTATTTTGTGTGTTCCCACATTCAAACAAACAGAATAGTTGGAGAAAACGAAGGAGTCTTAACTACAGTGGTGGATGAGGAGATAGAAAGATACATGCTTGTACTATTATTTCATATTTCGTTGTTTTTTATTTCATTTATTATCTTAATATGTGTTCACCTAGTTTATTGTATGTAGATATTGTGTACCTTCCTACATAATAGCTTATCTTCATGTCCTTTGTATTTCATGTGCTGCTACATTGAAAAAATTCAAACTCTATTTTTTTTTTACATGTCTTTTTGCATACTAACTTCCTTCATGTCCATTGTATTTTTTTTGCATTGCTACATTTAAACAAACAAAGTGGCTGAAGAGGACGATGGACTCTTTGGCACGAATGTAACAGAAGAGTTACAGAGGTGCATACATGTACTCTTATTTCGTATTCCAGTGTTTAGTATTTCATTTATTGTCTGTGTATTTTTTATACTTGTTCTACTGCTTTGCACATTTTTTGTTGTATGTATATACTACATATCTTTCTTCTTATTCTCATGTGAATTGTATTCTCTTTGTTGTTACATTGAAATAAATAGAACTGTATTTATTTCTTTCACATTTCTTTATGCAGACTAACTTGTCTTCATGTACACTGTATGTTCGACATTGCTACCTTGAAAGAAACATATTGGTTGGAAAGGAAGATGAATTCTTATATGTGACACCAGAGGGGTATGTGGTACAATATTTGAAAAGGTATACCAAATGTGCTAGTAAATTAAACGTACAAAACGGGTGGGGGCATATAATATTGGACTAGAAAATGATGATTTGGCAACAATGGGCCTTTGTGCCCTCCCAATTTCTAATTTTTCCATTTTATATTATCCCTTTTGCTTTTTGATTACTTTTCTTAGTCATCTTTGCGAAAAATCCTTGGTGTGTGGGTTGGAGAACTCACGGGTTCACATTTATGGTCATGCTTCTACCTTATTTCATACTTACCCACTTTGTCGATTGCGGGTGTCGAGTTGGCAGGTTCAATATTGTGCCTCTGGTTTCAAAGTTTACACGATATATAGATTGGCCATCGTACCCAGCCATCACGCCCTATTTATTGTTACACATTTTTTTAGTCAAAAAATATGAGGCATACAATTTGATCCTAGGGTCCATATGTTTCCTGAGTATCCCTTGACACCCTATTTCATATTCCATCTCCTTTGACCCTGTATGTGACATTAAGAACAATTATGGGAAATATACAATGCATATGCTTGTTTAGTTCTTCTTATGTTCATCTACACATGCTTGCATCGGAAAAAGTTGCATTAGTGACATGGCCATGACCAGTCAATCATCCCAAACATCAGCAAACCAACAAGGCCAAAGTTAAAGATGCATACATTTTATTCCTCATATGTTTATCAAACAAATATCCTCGACTATTTATTCCTATATGGCATAGTGAATATGTTGATTTCATCTGCAACACATACTTTGCAGTTCACAAGAAGTATCAACAAGTGCAAGTGAGACGTCGAACATAACACAGGTTCTGTAGACTAAGAGTTTTGGTTGCAAAAATATGGCTCCATAGTTCATCCAATCCGTGCGTCTACTTGTACATTTAAACCGGGAAAAAAATAAAGCACACTACCATTCACATTAATTTTCTTGTTCAACAAATGTCACCAGGTCTAAACTTGTAAAACCCAAAATACTATCAATAGAGGGCTTGAACAACTATTGAATTAGACAAGTGTTCATCGAGGACATAATGGTCGTCTATATCACCTACTTGGACAAGAAAAACAAAACTATATCCTTTATGCATGTTGACATCACAGACAAGGAGGCCATGATGACAGTCACACTGACTATTCCTACACAACTTGTCCAAAAACATGCAGAAAAGATATTGCCAGGTAATGGGATATCCATTACAAATTTTAATATATTTCCCAAAATAGTATATGACTGCAGTGATTGTGATTGGATTATATCGCTCAACGAAACAAGTATTGTGAAAAAAATTCATGCTATTTTTTTGTCAGAATATTGTTTCGTCCCGGACACAATTATCAGCCAACTTGCGTAGAGCAACGACATTTACCCAATCAGAACCATTAGCACAGTTGTCACAGTCATGAGAAAACTTGTCTCGCAACACATTCTCCATATAAAATATGGAGAGTCAAACAACGACAAGGAAATGGTATCGTTCTCCATATCCAGTTTTATCCTTTACTTTCACATGTCCATGTATCTTGGTTAAGTTACACAAATATTGCACTATTCCATGTTGCAGCTGCAATTGTTCGACACCTATTCAAATTTGTTTTCGTCAATGGAACAACAATTTCATAAAGGGCAATTTCCACTTATTCTCTTCAAAAATATAACAAAGAAAATAGAAGTTAAGGAAATGATCTTTCGCACAACCCAAGCAACATCTCTAACAAAATTGTGAGAAGACATAGTACATGATCTCAAGAAACTAACTAGCTCTACAAATGTTGTGCGTATACATCTACAAAGTCATCCTCACTTTTCTCATACAAATTGCCTTCACCAAATTTCTATAGTTTTTTCTTTTTTGGGGGGGCAGTTGTATATTATATTGTTCAATATATTAACTTATATGCTCACATTTCCAGGTTGAAGGTGTTTTAGTTGCAGCGAATGTGTACTCAACCCCCTTTGAGCCTATATGTAAAAATGCAACTCTCCTTCTTCTGCTTCTACTTTCATAAGTGATGATACAATTGATTGTCTGCAATGCAATAAAAAATGTCCATACATATATAGACATTGCCTCAATGCTATCATCTGAACCGTGGGCAACACAACCATACATTGTACAATTAGACAACCTTTGTTACAAGATGTGCTTCCTAGGTTAGCATAACTGTCATATGAAACATACCTATAGAAAAAGGCAAATAGTGTCTACATGTTGCGCGACTTTCGGATACATAGCATATTTACCTTAAATGAGGAAAATGCAATATTGCATATCAACTGGAAAAAAAATCATATCAAGCTTTGGCAGGAAACGAAAATATGTCATGTGTGTCTATATTTTTTCTTCAACACCCAAATGAATGTTCATAGGACTTGAGTTCTTTGGATTTTACATATATAGGTGTAACATTCTCTTTCTAGATATTTTGTCTCTTATTGTGCACTTGAAACAACAAGGAGAATCTAACTACAAATGAAATCGATGTTGTTATTTTGATTTTTTTTTGCATCTCCCAATAACAATTTTACATATTTGTTGCAGTGCACAAATTAAAAAAAAATGGTGGTTGGATGTGGCTTTGTTGGAGGAGTCTACACACTTTTGGGTGCCCAAATTGGACAATTGTTTTCCAACTATATAGCCATGGCAGGATTTCTGCATTTTTTTTGGGTACCCGAATAAAAAAAAATCGGTCTCCAACTATACATTTATGGTATGGTATCTGCATTTTCTTGATGCCCTAATTGAAAAAAAAAGGACTCAGCATAGATTGAAACATGATCTTGAGATTTTCAGAACTCACTATAGATATTGGGGAGTTCAAGCATTGGAATTCATACAGGCAAGTGCAGTTGTTGGCAATGTACATGCGCATAAGATTGTTCAGTACAGAAATGGAATAATGAGTGCAAACCCCATAAAAAGTATCCAACTGTAAATAACTCGGGCCCATCCTTTGAACCGTCGAAATAGCTTGCTCCTCTAGGAAGAACCATCAGGCATTTCCAATAATTTTGGAAATTTGGCATTGTTAAAACCAGTTGTGATAGAAAATGGCACTATCAGAAGAAAATGTCCATAATGATATTGATTAATGGTAAAATAGTAATCGACAACTTTCTTGTTCCCCATTTTGAGGTTTGGTTATAGCTAGCATACAGTGGCGAAGATCCGCTGGTTTTGTGGTGTCTTGTGTTTGGTAGGATTTTGTTCATATCCCATGGCCCCAGTTATTTTCTCGTGGGAACATATACCAGATGTAAGAGAAAACCAATGCCACGATGTGTTTTTTTTATATATCAAATTGTTTGATGCAAAGGTCGATGTATATTGCTATATGGAACCTTGTGCAATCTTGCTTGATGCCTTCTGTGTTTATGCGCTGCCTTCTGCCTTGACTTTCAATACATTTTTTGTTTAATTGGTTCTTGGTTGTATGATTCATTCTGGAAAATTAATAATACATTCAGGATGTTCGCATTTTTTCTATAATCTTAAAGACTATAGAGGACATGATTTTCCCTTTAATATGGGTTTTTTAGTTTCACGATGATGTTCGCATCGCGATGATGAATTATGGGTTTTTTAGTTTCTCCAATTTAGGCATATGAAACATAAATGAAATATAAGATAACATGAATCACATACTATGAAAGAACACAAGACTCATATCACCACCAGTTAGAATCTTTTCGTAAACAGTCCAAAAATCTTCCTTTGCATTTATATATTCATTCTAGCCCCGAAATTTACAAAGTTTCCCTACACAGAGGGTAGGTTTTTCTTTTCTCCCCTTTATATATCCTCGAGATAATATATATAGGGGAATTAATCATGGAATTCAAAACGTTCAGACTTCCCCATAATTCTAAAAATAGAGATAAGTTACAAAAAAAAGAGTGATTTATAATAACAATTATCATGTTTTAAAGGGACCGTTAGGAATAGGTCTGTCATATCTGGGGTCCCTTTCTGTGACCTCCATCTATCCAAAATTTGTTGGTATGTACTTAATTCTACCTAGAAATTCATTTCAGCCTGGTGATTTCCTCCTTTAGAGTGTCTAACTAGACCAGTTGATTCTCCCCAATGATTTCAGTCGTTTCGGCTATGGTTTCTGTCTTTTTCTGTTTTCTCCGCTTCTTTTTGGCTACCTACTTATGGATTTCATCCATGTGTTCATTGATGACTAGGTCCCTCATAACAGGGTGTAATTTGACCCTCGACTATGATTTAGTCACGGGTTCGGTATGGAATTTAGTCATTGATATATGTGAAACCCACCTTTCTTTCTTACTCGTAGATGAACCTGCCATGTTATTTGAAAATTTTGTTTCACTGGATATGGCTTGATTAGTTTTGTCCATGTATCCCGATTTCGTAGACACCAAGATGTTCCTACAGAAATCAGAAAGTCGATCAAATTGGAGATTAATTTCGCTTATGGATGAGATGATTCCTTCCTGGAGGAGAATAACTCCACCCATACTTGAAAATCAATAGTTATTAAGTTCCAATCATGAATCATTGACAAGATTACTTGCAGGTACGTTGGTTTACCATGCTCATCCAATCCATTTCAAATGATAAGATTTTGAGTTTGTTATCTAGCGGCGTTCACTTGACATCATATGGTCGTGAAGTACCCGAATGAGTGACGTGAGGTGATTTGACTAGCTGTCACCTCCCCCACGAGTTGTTGATTTGACACATTAGACCACGTGATATCGGGGCTGTTGGAAAAATGGTTTCAGGAAAACTACTTTTTGCCCCAATATACTTCTACAGGCGCCATGCGTCCACTGCTAAACCTGCGATGGTTTTCCTCTGTCCATTCTCGCATAATTAAGTTCCATGTTATTTCACCGCCCGATATGGGCCTCAACCGTTGATCTGGGTCGCTTCAAGATCAACGATCTGTAGGAATCCTCCTTTATGATTCTGCTATATTTTTCCATATTTCCACCATATATGACCCGAGTTTCCAAATAACGCCATGTCTCTTCATTGATTTAGTCACCTACTAACTTTAAACTTGGATTTGGAGCATGATCGTTGACCTTAAGTTTCTCGGTGAGGGTGCAAAGCACACTGAAGAAACTCCAAAAACGAACCTCGTACTTAGCACTATATGGTCACCCTATCACAAGGCGTCGAACTCATTGAGTTGATGCTCAATGAATTCCTTAGAAAGATACCTCTTCTGGAGCCGTTCCTGGAACAGTTCCCATGACACGTCATCGATGACCATGTTCAAAGTGGCAGGAGTGTCTTCCACCATAGAAGAGTGTTCCCCTTCAATTGAAAGACCACCAAGCATACATTTTTGCTAGAGGTCGTGATCGTGAAGCGTGAAGCACAACGCCTTTCTCTACAACCATGCCTCAATGACACAGTCGTCCGCGACACTCGTGGACTTGAGAAATCAACTCTCTCGAGTTCTCGGTGGATGGTAACAATACTATCTAGGGCATGTTGTGGACCCTTAGGGGTACAGGTGCCCTGGCCTCATCTCAGTACTGATGGTGAATCAAGGCCTTTGATATTACCTGGAAGGGCCTTGTCAGACCACCATCATCCCTTACTATAGGCGAATCCAACCAAAGTACTTGTTCCTCCCCTTGAGGGTCAAACTCTGAGGGCACGGAAATTCTGGAGGCATTGCACGTCCATCCATGATACCTCATCAAGAATATCTACAGTTTCATCTAACCGTGCTTATCGCAAGGGCAAGTTAAATTTTTAAATAGCATTAGGTTAAGACTCAAGGGTTCACTACCGTGGAAAGCATGGCGATCCACAGTCGCAGGGTTGAACCCGCTCTGATACCATATGTAACGCTCCCTTCATTACAACTACAAGCGAACCAGAAGTGCAATTTTTTTTTTTCTTTTAAGAGTTAAGAGGCAAGAAGGAAACGACAACACCATGCACCGACACAAGGGAAACTAGGAAAACATGCACAGAAAACTAGGAGTAATGACTAACCGCCCAATGCCACAAGACAGGCCTACAAGATAAGGGACAACTTCCCCTTCCCAACATTGACGAACAAGATTAGAACCTCATGGCGTGTGAACTAACGCATGCTCCCAAGTCAACATGACGCTCAGCCACACTCATAAGGTAGGAACCAAATCTGACCAAGATATCATTCGTCGCTAACCCATATGGCACACCATGATCCCTGCATCAGGAATCATGTCATTCCCAGGTGATAGATGCATCAAAAACATGGCTCAAACATAATATATCCAGACCAATGACTCTAGAAAACTCTGACATGCTAGGAATCGCAAAACTGGTTGGGAGACTGCACCTACCCCCACTCGAAAGGTAGACAAGACACAAAAGAATGAAGACAAGGGATCACGCCAGCCCAAATGACATTGTCCCCAACCCCACAAATCACCCAGTCTAACCAGTCCAAGAATAAATTATATTTTAACAAGGGTTCCATTCTAATGGGGCACGTCAAGTTACAATTAGACAATAATGCGCCTGCTAAATAAACGTTAATACAATTAATATTGAAATTCTAAGTAATCAATACTAAAACCATAATTATAAATTCCCTCTATACTTAATTATGATTCAATTCAACAAGTTTAAAATTGCAATCCAGTCCCTTCTCACGAATCAAATTTTAATCCTTAACATAACCAAAATGGTCAAGTCTATAACCATCCAACTAGCCATTAACTTAAATAACCACATGAACAATCTTGAAGTAAAATGATTTCATTAAAACACTCAAGAGAAATTAATCTTAGCATGCATATGTACTATATTGACCGAACTAACAATACTATGTTGTCATTAATATTGATAGGGAAGATGCCAACAATTGACGTCGTTTAGCAATCTAACAAGGCAACAACATAGCAATTACATGACAATTTTTATAGAAAAAACAAGGCAATTGATGTAACAATTAACATGACAGTTAATTTAGCAATAACAAGGCAATTTACAACTGTTATCATAGCAAGTAATATAGAAATGACAACGCGATTAATGTTTTAATTAACATAACAATTAGCAACTTGTAACTAGGAAATTAATGTAACAGTAACAGTCAATAGAACGGTAACAAGGCAATCAATACAACCGTAACAATAACAATAAATATATCTTAACAGTAATTAGGGCAATTTTCAAGGAAATAAATAGATGTACCACACCTCAGCAAGACGCAGCACACAGTGGTGGAAAATCGCGCCCAATCCCAGCCACGCATTTCAATTGAATGGAAGGATGTGGTCAATGGGCAACAAAACTCAGAAATTAGTTTTAAACGCAAGATTCATGGGCGAGTAACAACAAACTTAGTCAATCTATTAGAGAAAATTCCGTGGGTTTTTTAAACAACATAATCAGTCATTCATCTTATCCTCAATTCATGGGAATTCCTAGGAAAAATGCAGCATCAATTTATTTGGCAAAAATGTAAACTTTAAACAGCAAAACGTAGTCATCCTTGGGGGGCAATTCATGGTATTTAAAGAAGAAAAACACAATTATGAATTTAACTACAATCGTGGGCATTCAATCAATGTTTTAATCAACATTCAACGAGTGAAAATGTGTTCAATAACAGAAGAACACAGTCACAAATTTGACTGCAAACCGTGGGCATTCAATCACTTGCAAAGCGTGGGCATTAACAGGAACCAAGTCTCAATAAAATGTTAATGAAAACCTCAATCTTCAACAATGGAAAAAACAAAATCTTTAAACAACGAACGTAGAGAAAAACATATACAGTCATTACACCATACCCTCATAGTCATTACACAATGAAAACACAGACCCCATCCTTATATAGTCTTTACATAATGCAAATGCAGAGAAGGGTTAAAGCAATCAATACACGGTTCAATTCAGCCAGGGTTAAGGGTTTCGATCTTTTTCTTCGCCTGGGTACCCAACAAACGCAGACAGAGATAAACATAATCCATTTTTTTATTTATATAAACTTCTTGAATTTTGATATAAGCTATGACACTTTTAGCATATTCGACCATTCAAAAAAAATAAAAACTCTCCACGCTCAGCCACGGGGACACGTAAATACACAGGATTTAAATAAAGGAAGGGTCCCTTCACATTTACATACCTGCTAAGAAATATTAGTCTATTCTTTTTAGCTTT
>JASDQU011444040.1:0-21991 GCA_032191745.1 Picea mariana
GTGCTGTCATCACTTGATTCTTTATATTCACTTGAAATGTTTTCAAAATCACATTTAGAAACAATGCATTCAAGATATTTTGATGATTCTTTACCTTTGATGATCTTGATGGAGTGGTCTTCAATTTCTTCTTCCTTTTCCTTGCTTTGATATGTCTCCTCTAGTTTTATCCATAGATCCTTGGTGAAAGTGCATTGTCCCATTCTCTCTTTGATAGGGCTTGAGAGTCCACTAAGAATGGTCTTGAGAGCCAATGCATCATTCTTATTTCCTTCCCTTTGAGCTGCAAACTTTGACTTGTTCTTCAACGGAACATATCCACCGATGGTTGCCTTCCAAATAGCTGCTCCCATTGTCTTCAAATACACTCTCATCTCTATTCTCCTAGTAGAATAGTTTTCCTCATCAAGGATTGGAACTTCATCATCCATTTGTGTGTCTATGGATCTCATTCAAGCTTATTAAGGATTGTAGTGAAGGTCTTCTCTGATACCAATTGTTGGACACACCTACCACACTTAGAGGGGGGGTGAATGTGTGTGGGCATCTTTTTCCCAAAACTTCCCTCTTGCACAAAAAATCATCAATTAGCATTCAACATTTATTCATTATCCAATGTTGTCATTTATAACCAGTTAGATGTGAGCACATATCAGAAATATATCATCAACAAGTCATCACCACAATGAACACAAAGAACACAAGATGTATGTACAATTTTCTTTTTATTACGGACTACAATCCTTGGGGTTTATCAACAACAACTGAATAGATTAAAACTCTGTAAGAGCACCTTCTCTATAATGCAAGACTCAACTTACACCCTTAGCATCAACTGAGATGAGGCAACAATCCTCAACAGATATCAATATGTCAACAGGTACATGACGTGTCAGTAGTGCAGCCCACATGTGCACGTGCCCTAGTTTACTATAGCCCGCGTGTGAATGCGGCCAGTGTATAATGCAACAAGCATATGCTTCGGAGCAATATGCTCAGAGCCTCTACAACCTGCAATTACTTTTTCTTCTTTCTTCCACTGTCCAAACTAACCCACAGCTAGTTACAACACATCAAGTTCTCCAATAGATTTCTCATGCTCCTCAACAAATCAATATGAATGCTATCTCAATCATGTATAAACAACTAGTATACCATAGAAATCATGTCACTACTGAATCACAAGAGTGTTTCTCACTCCATCAACTAAATCAACCAAACTGAACCACATCATAGAAGCCATACCAAGAATTCCCTAATCATTCACAATACATCAAACAATAGTATCCATCAAGACAATAATGTAATCATATCAGTGTCTTAGTGATAGATCTAAGGCCACAGAATGCAGATCTGGAGCCTGCCTCATCATCCAAGTGCTTGGCACCAGCTCAAACAAAATCTCCATGATTTTATCCACTCCACGCTCCCTATACATAGTATAGTGTGCAAAAGGCATTGGAATAGGAGAGTTGGGTGGAAGCTTCAAATAACCATCAAACAATATATATGTATTATCCCCGAGCTAGGAATACCGACCAGTACTCTATGGATCCATGAAAGCATGGCCTCCGACCAAAACACTGCGTATCCATGAAAGTACCGAGTAAGGATATGACCACCAAAATACAATGTGGATCCATACCTTCCATGACACAATTAGGTCATATCCATGAAATACTACATAATGGATCTATGATATGAAAAAAAATAGCCACGAACCAATACAAAATGGATCTATGTGATAGCATATACATCAGTGATATTGAAAACGTGATGATGATAATGGAATCTTCTAAGTACTCAAGTAGAATCCATCACATCTTGGGTGTCTGAGGAGTTCCCAGGGTCTTGGTATCGATTCTGCAATGGTACGAATCTATCCATGTGAATAGATGTCCTGATGTCGAACATGGTAGAAACCACTTGATTATAGATCATTGATTCATGTCGTTAACAAGTGAGAGGGAAATCACCAATGACAAAAATGAATCCCAAGGTACCCTAGTACATTCCAACAAATGTGAAAAAATGAGATGAAGTTGAAAATTCATTGAATCATTTGATCGGAGGCCAATGATGTCAGCCAATTTTCAAAGGCGAGGAGACCTGCCATTGAGGCATGCAGGTTCCAAGGTACTAATTGGTTTCTAAGTCTAATTCTTGGATAATTTGTTGAAGTCAAAAGGAATAGACTCATCGAAGGAGGGCCATGATGTATCCCATAATCAACACAAAACTGACATAAGAAAGTGATGTAAGATGATGGATCAAATGAGAAGAAAATGATATGAGGATGAAGGTTGGTAATACTACAGAGTGGTTGATATGGGATGAAACTTCCCTTGCATATTGTGAGGCACGACAAATGACTTGGAAACATTAACTCAACCAATAACATAGTGCGATGATAACTGGGGCATTCTTCGAGTGAGCTGAAGGAGTATGATGACTCATAATATTGGTATGACTTAGAGAAAACCAAATTACCCAACTGTAAGACAAGACACAAATAGGTTTCATGTTCAAGGGAGACAACAAACAACTTCTATAACACTTTCCAAAAATTGACCCACTTCCCTCAAATTTTCCCCCCATCATGAATGGAAAGTACCTCTTTGTTTTTTAACGAGCTTGAGGAGGGTAATAGATTCTCAGTATAGCTCATCTTCGATGAGTCCCACATCACATGTTTAATGAACCTGAAGAAGGATGGGTTCAGTCCCATATGGATCCTTCATTGTATAATTTTACAAGCCCAAAGAAGATAAACTTGTGGTATTTTCACATTTAGAGAGTCTGAAAAGAACTCAAAGAAGACTCTAAGGTTGTTAGTTTTTGTAAATTTAGTCTCTCAAACCAAAAAAGTATAAAAAATCACAAAGGATAACCCTTCTAGTCGAGGTTATCTAAAGTATTCATTTTTCGTAATTAGTCCATCTGGTTCAAAAAGGGTTAAACTTACATAGAATAAACGCCATTTCAAATCCTTTTAACGAGTGTGAAAGGAAACAAGTTCACTCAGCAATTGTTTCATGTTTAGAGAGTCTGAAAATATCTTAAAGGAGACTCCAAAGAGTTCATTTTTTAACGAGCTTGAAATAGAGAATGAAATTGTGCTCGAAGTGTCTACTTCATTGTTACACAAGCTTGAAATAGAGAATGAAACTATGCTTGGGGTATCTTCTTCATTTTTACATGAGCTTGAAAGAGAGAATGAAACTATGCTCAAGGTTGGTTTCATTGTTCAATGAGATTGAAACTGAAAATGAAACTATGCTCGAGGTTGGTTTCATTTTTAAACAAAATTGAAAGAGAGGATAAAACTATGCTCGGGGTCAGTTGGTTTTTACACAAGCTTGAAACAGAGGATAAAATTGTGCTCAAAGTCAAGGATGATTTTAAGTATGGAAATTTATTTTAAAATGTAGAAACCTTGGTGAATATTACTAATTCTTCATATGTCAACTATAAATGTTTGGCAATAGTTTCGTAAAAATATTCAAATTTATAAGGATTTTATATAGTTTTTATAAAATTTTGGCGATTTTTAAGGTAAAATAATTGTATCCTATAGAATTTTGGCGAATCATTTTTAAAATAGAGAATCTCTTTTTTGGAAAAACCATGGAAAATTAGCCCATGAGCGAAATTTAGCCCCTAAAATCATCCATGCTCAAAGTTGCTTTCATTTTTACGTGAGCTTGAAACAAAGGATAAAACTATGCTTGTGGTTGGTTTCATTTTTACACGAGCTTTAAATAGAGGACAAAACTGTGCTCGGGGTTGGTTTCATTTTTACACGATCGTGAAACCAAAAATGAAACTTTCCTCAGGGTGGGTTTCATTTTTACGCGATGTTGAAACCATCAGATGAAACTTTGCTCGAGGTTTTGGTTTCATTTTTAAAGGAGATTGAAACCAAAATTGAACTATGCTCTGGTGATACTCATTAGTGAGTTTTCTTCCCAACATGATGTCCATAGGTTTGTAATTTTCCCTAGAATGATCAGCATAAGCTAGTGGATTACCTCCAGCATGAAGTACAGAAGCTCGAGACATGCCCCTCAAGCTTTGTTTCGTCCAATGACTCTTCTTCTACACATGAAACAAATCCTGACTACTAATAGGTATAGGTTCACTAGAGAGGGAGGAAGAAAGAGGATCAATTGACATAGACAAATGAAATGAAGGTTTAGCTACGAGATCTAGTGGAAGACTCGACTTAATTGGAGGGGGATCCATTTAATTTTTTAACAAGCTTGATACAGATAATGAACTATGTTCATTAACCTTAACCATGTCTTCCAAGAGGTCTTCATTAGACAGAAGAATAATTCTATGGAACAAATACCTGTCAAGAGACTCACTCTAATCAACAGGGGGAGAAAAGGCTCTAATGTCCCTAGAAATGGAGTTATTGTGTCAATTGTAGGAACTAAATGCAAAGAAGATGAGCATGCAATGAGAGGCTCATTCTCATTAGCAATTGAAGGCATGGGATATAATTCCACATAATTGACCCATGTCGAGGGAGAAACCATTTGAATGTAAGGAACATTCATGGAATTCATATGGTTAGGAGTCATACAATTATCAGGACTAACAAATAAAAGTTTGTTGATGGTCACTATGTTCCCATCATGGGGAAAATACATCACTCGAAAGAGTGTGTACACTACAACTTTCATAGCATAGACATAGTCCTGCCCAAGGATAAAATTAAAATCCAAGGGGAATTAGACTAACATGACATAAATACATACATTTTTCCCTCCTATTGATCCAGGCGGAAATTGTTGGCCACCCACCTTTTCCACTGGCTCAAAACATGGGTTTCCACCTTGGTAATGTTTCTATGTTTTTTAAGGTCCTGAACTTCCGGGGTCATTTTGAGGCCCTAAACAATGTTTTTTAGGAACAATAGCACCAATACAATACTCAAATGCATTTTCAAGGCTGAACAAAATATGTACTCCTTGGCTATACCTTTTCGATGAGGTATAGAATGCCCAAAATGGAGATCGTATGCAAAAGTTACACCCATGGGAAGTTGACATACCAACTACCCCCATCGAGGCCCATAAACCTTTTGGTGTTTTATTTTTCAGGGTTATGGTTTTGTATTTTCTTTATGTTAAAAATGCCTTTGGAGCCTCATTGTAAACATCATCATCTTATTTCAAATGAGCGTAGCCATCACATCTCTTCTCAGAGATAATTTTCCACCATTCTAGCGAGTCATTCACTCTGTAATTTTACAGTTTCTGTACATTCTCTAATTAATAAAAATTGTGCATTACCATATCTCTGTGTTTATTGAAATATTTTTGTGTATCTCACAATATCTCTATATATTTCATTGTTATATCTCCTTCTTCATTTCGATCTCAAAATAATCCAGATCACCTAAGGTGATGAGAAGCTAATGAAGGAACCCTAAAGGTTCATTAGGTATTCTATTAAAATTTAGTAGATGATTAGTGGCTAGCACAATCTCGGGAGAACCTAAAGCTTGCCAAGAAGTTGAGGATAAAATACTAACAAAATCCCCTTCATATATGATAGTGTGATATATGTACTTATCAACGAATTGCATAATTATCTGGAAAGGGATACTTGAAGGAAGACAAAGTTCTACTAGACTATTCCAATCAAAGGAAATTACCTCAGTACTTGGAGGGGGTTTTGTTGAAATGGATGGGATGTCCCCTTGTCCAGAACACTCTGAACTAATAAAGAAAACATTAGTGGTATTCAAGTCACTCTTCGAGGGGAGAGTGGGGTCAATCAAATATTGAATCGTATTGACCACTTCATCAACCATAGGTTGGGTAGGGGAAGCAACCGAAGGTTGTGGTTGGGAAAAAACACTATCTTCAAACAATTGTGAATATTCTTCTATATGAGGGAAATGGTAAGTACGATGACTTCTCATGCATAACTTACAAGGAAATTTGACTTCACATTTTCTACCCCCAACCTTATTATCACTAGTCAACGTACCATCACTAGCATGACTTGTAGAGTATGGTGACACAGGCTGTTGGGAACCCTGAGATGACATTTATAAAACCTTCAGAATACCAGGGAAACAATTAAGAAGGTGACCACCCTTACAAATCCTGCAAGGGAATCTAGGCTTGTAACCTATTTTCTTAGTCTTCTCAACATTATCAACACTCCCAACATGATTAAAAGTTGTTGTTTGATTTTCCCTTTGATTATTTTTCTTTTCCTTGTTCTTCCTTTTCTTATCCTTCATAGCCTCATATTTATTACCATCACAACTTTCACCATTGTTATCATTGAAATTTCATCCACAACATTGCACGCAAATGGTTACAGAAATATAGCAATGCCAAACAACTATTAGTTCACCTGCAACACCAAAATACATTTAAAAAGGAAAAAACTATACAATTGTGCAAAAATTGACATGCGCAAACCCACTAAAGGAAGCGCGTGCACAATGTGCAAGCCAGAGAATCCCTTAGAGCGCAAAATGCGCAAAATGCGCCATATGCGCGACAGTGTACGAGAAAAGTTGCGCACTCCTATGAACGACACATTTATGGTTCTTGTCCTCCCCTCAACCACTTATGGACCAACTCCCAACTTTAATTAACCTTCATATCTGAGCTAAATATGAATGGGGGGCTGGTCAAGGACCAAAGGGTGCCCTAAAGGGCCCCTTGTTCACACTAAGAACCAATTGAATATTTCCTTGAAGAAATTCTAGAAATGGAGGCCATGGGTGCACTAAGAAATGAAGATATTCATAGTATTGTTATGCTGCCTCAATTCTCCTTTGAGAATCCTCTTTTCTCCTAGGACCATTCTAGCATCATTCCAATAGGCCATTCCACTCACCTCTCGAGGGAATAGGCATTGATTTTCTTCATCATTTGCCATATTTCTTCCATTTTAAGAAGAGCTCTCCATTCTGGAACTCAAGATCCCTCCCAAGGAGGAAGAGGGGACTCATAAGTCCTTATTTTTCTCTATGGTGTTTTTCCAACTAATATAGGTGGCATAATTTTGGTCGTTGGTTGATTGTTTATGGTTCTAAAAGTTTCTTATGCATTCTATTTTTATTTCCATAGTTATTTTAGTTTATTTACTTGTTTATTTAATGTGTTTGACTTGTTTAACCCATGCAATAACCTGTGTCTTTTCTAGTAGGCCCAACTAGGCATGCAAGTGCCCTTGTTTTGCTCACCCAAGTGACAAAACAAACACAATAGATTGGCGACCATACTGAGGAAAGGTATCAATTTACACCCTATTTGGGCTTATGGAGATCTTATTTTTAATCCATTTTTCTTGTAGGTACCAAAACCAGCCTAGCCTTACCTATCAAAAGCTATATTTGGAGCTGGAGGAGGAGAATTTCACTCAAAATTCCNCACATATCAGAACGTGCACGGGTATTCCAGCCCACATACATGCACTCAACGCACTATGCGCCCAAAATACTTATGTTCTCTATGCATTTTACGCACTCCATGCCCGAAAGGCTTCAGTTCTCTGCACATTTTGTGCATTGTGTGCCCACTACGCCTCTGTCAGAACTGTAACCCATGCACATTTCCAGAGTTTCAAAATTATAAGGGTTTTTGTGATGATTTGAAGGCCCATAGCCTTCAAATTATTGCTTTCATGAAATTTGTAAATACACTCCACTTAGACTCCTTTCCCATATGAAAGGTTATCTAAACATAGGCACTTAGGAGGTAAAAAGAACCATATATTCTCCTCTTTTGCTTTGGTTTCAACAGGGATGGCTTGTTTGGTTTGTAAAATTTAAGTTGAGATTATTGATATCACATATAAACACACTTGCATTGGGACCATAAATTAACTTTAATCATTGAGTATTCTCTTCTCTCCCACCATAGAGTGATCTTGAGAATCAGAAAGGTGGTTAAGGGGACATTTCATATTCCTTAACAAAAATCTTTAGGGGAGGAAAAAGGCCCCCAAGGGCTCCTCTTAGTTTCTTTTTAAAATCATCTTAAATTTGTAAGGGCCCATACATGCCCATATGTTGCAAACTTAGGATAGTTTCTTTAAATTTCTTTCTTAGTTTACATCACTAGGAGAGTTTTAAGATCAAAGTAACAAGCCCATACATGCCCACATGTTTACAATCTAGGATAGTTTTTCAAGATTTCTTAGTCTAAACAACATTAGGGAGCTTAAAGGATTGGTAAGGACCCATATTTCCACATGCTAGTTCTTTAGGGATTTTAAAATTCCCCAAGGTTGTACCAATGACACTTAGTAATATAGGTAACAAATATTTGTAAGGACCACAGGAAGTCCACATGTTGCAAATTCACACCTAACTTATTAACAATTGGCACATTTTTTCACTTGATCATACACAAATTCACTCCCCACTCACATAATATACATCTTGAATTGTGGAGGTTGAAGAAGGTCTTCTCCAAAGGAATTCTGAAACATCCCACTATTGCTTTAGAAATTATCCGCTCCCACTTAATTCAAATGATATTGGTTCACACCCCCAATCTGATCTCAACCCACCACATCTAAAATTTTTCTAAAAAATCACTAAGTTTTCCTCCACAGGAGGTGGCAAAAGTTTTTTTTTAGTCTAGGTAGGATCTCAGGGGTAGGCATCCAAATAACCCTCCATTATTTGGTTCTCACATTTTCAAAACATTAGAAGTTGACAAATAGGGAACTTTAAAATCCTCCAAGTCAAGTGTTCCTACACCATAAGGTAGGGAGATATGCATGAAAGGTTGAAGGCCGAGGTCTGGTTGTTCTGTGTGTTCCCCCTTGAGTCACCCAAATATTGGAAGGGACCCAGCCCGTGACCCATTTTTTAGGCCGAAAATATAAATGTCGCACTTTGACCGAGGTACCTAGTGACCCAATTTAGGACATCTACCCAGGTGGAAATTGTGGGCTTCAATTTCACCTTTATCAGATTTTGTGTGGCTATTGGGAAATATCACCAGCTTTTTCGGGATATGCACCCTCTACCCCTCATTATAACTGATTATTTCATCCTTCACTAGTTCCTCTTCTATTGTCTTCAGACCCCATTGTTGAGTGCTCTTGGAAGGACCAATGCTATTTGAGAGGAAGGACGATACGTCTTTTAGGAAACAAGAATTTTCTTTATTTTTTCTCCCATGCGGACAAAATCCACCGACCCACATGTATGCTCATTTACAGTTGATTTATGTATGATGCTCATTTGATTACATACAATTTTGAATTATATTATCTTGTGAAGGTCCCAGTTATACAATTATCTTGTTCATTTATTTCTCTCATCACCATTTGCACACATTCACTTTGCTAGTCGGACATCATAGGGGACCCAAAAAATCCTTGTCGTTCCAAACGCTTGCAAAATCTCCCTCCTATTTTAGGATGAGTTCCTAGTCTTGTTGACTCATCCACTCAACCATATCACACCCTTGTGAGTGCCACTATTTTGGGATCCACTTTGCTTGGTTCCACTTTAAATGGGTCAAATTCCCAAGGCCATCCATCCACTAGATCTACTTCACAAGGAGATGGGGGACAAACTTCTTCTCAAGGGAGAAGTACAATGCCACCAAATCCATCTCAAGGGTCAGGTTCACTACCTGCTCACACCATGGCTGGAGATAATCTTCTACCAAATACCCCATGCCATATTTTGCATCTCTCAACATTCCTGATTTGACTAAACTCATGAATGATCCCATTTTGCATGACCCCACATGGCCCAATATGCCTACCAAACTACCTTCAGATATTCCAAAATTTGAAGGAAAATCGGGGGAAGATCTCGCCAACCATGTCATGACCTTCCACTTATGGTGCTCTTCAAAAATAATCATGGATGACTCCATCCGCTTAAGGTTATTTCAACAAACACTCACTAGTCCATCAGCCAAATGGTATGTGGATGAAAAATTAGGGTCCCATGTGACTTTTGAATCCCTCGAAAAATCCCTTTTGGCCTTTTTCCAACTACCAGTTCATGATGAAACTGGTTTAGAACTACTCTCCGAGTGAAAACAAACCTCAGCTATGCATATTTCCGACCACATCCACGAATGGCATCGACGACGTAGTTTATGTAAAGCAGAAACCACCAAAGAAAAACGTCTCAATTGGTTTCTAAAATCACTCATCTCTATACTTTACAAAGATTTGGCATCCACCTTCACCCAATACGAAGAGGAATCCATCAGCAAGGGTCAACAGTTTGACCTCTTTTATGCTCAATCAGGTTACCTATACATAGTATTACCTGATGCACCTAGACCCGTACCATTTTGCTAGGACAAACCTGGTATATCTCACGCTGTGGATGGGTTGATTGGTACCACGACACACCACAACCCATACATCCAACCACCACCTATGTACGGTCCACCCCAATATACGCAACCATATGGAGGGCCATATTATTACCCCCTCCCCCTTATCAACAACCATATTTTTTAATCCCCTTCCACCCATGAGTGGACCATCGTTGAAACCCATGATGCACCCGACCTCTCAACCAAGTTCTGGACCCCCTTCTACCTCAGCATATAAACTGGGAAATAGTGAAAGTTCTTTCCCTTCCTATGCGCCCTACAGATCGTTGCCACAAAACAATATGTATTTTCCATTTCCTGGTCCTCCACAGCCATTTTATCCTCCACATGGACAACCACACATTGACGTTAACTTTTATCAGCCCTCTCCCATTCAAAAACTTCATACTTTTGAACAGTTGAATATGAAAAATCCATCGCATTAGTCGAATAATTCCAAGAAGAAAGGAAAAAATCGAAACAATAATAACTTGGGACTAGGGTAAAATAACCCCCAACAAAACCAACCTGTTGGGGGAAACCTAAATCAGGGTAACTAGAACCCCCAAGGGGACAATAACGACAAATGCTAAGGGATTAGAAACAACAACAACCTCTAGAATAACTTCCCTTTTTCTCTTTGCGGTGAGCATGGAAATTACACTCACCATTTCCCCTAAATTTCCAACTTCAAACAAATGAAATAATCCATGAATGCACCACATCCTCTAGTGCCACCTGCCCCTCAACAGGCCCCACAACAGTATTTGCAATAGCCACCCCCGACCGTATTGAAAACCCATATTCTACACCAAGGTGTGATGAATACCCAACATGAGGTACATCCTGCCCCACCACAAATGGTACAATATCAAAATACAGGGCTCATTCACCCTGGAAATCCAATGGATTGCAATATCCTCCTCACTAGTGAAGACAAAATTCTTCTACAAATGCACGGTTGTTAATACAATGCACCCCTTGAATCCCTTCCAACCACTTTGTACGTAGCTCTAGCTACAACCAGACAACCTTTGATGATTCCACACCCTAATACTGAACCTACCATTTGTATCCCTCGCATTCCATTACGATGAAATTTCAATAACCCTCAGGCTAGGGAAGCACACAATTACACTCTGGTCAATGACTTGGAACAATATCCTATAGCCATGTCTGTATTGGAAGTCCTCCAAACCTATTCAAATCAACGAAAATCATTACTTTCCGCCTTGGGGGTAGTCGACTGAGCTGATACTAGACTCATCACATTTGATCTAGATAGTGGAGAACCTTGTCTCCCCACTTTGGCAGCTTTCCAGATACCAATCAAGATTCAAAACATCAAGGTTCATCAGTGTATCATTGATGAACGTGCATGTATATGCATCATGTCCAAAACTGTATGGAAAAAACTTGGCTCCCCTGAGATAGTACCATCTTCCATAACTTTAAGAGCCTATGATGGTCGACCATCCTCCCCTGAAGGGCTCTTTCAAAATGTCGTTGTCGAGCTCGGGGGAAAAACCATCCTCATCGACATTGAGCTTATCGACGCCCCACTCGATTACAATATCTTGTTTGGACATAGCTACATGTACACTATGAAGGCAATGGACTCTTATGTGTTTCGAACAATGATGTTCCCTCACAACAAAAAAAACGTCACCATCGACCGAATTACACATTGTGAGCCTAACCATTCCACCAACATTGATAACATATTGCCTCTTGTCTACACTAGTTCTGATTCTTATTCACTCATTGACATGGGCCTTGAAATTTTCAAACCTATCCTTGATGGGGGCATACCATGGAACACCACCTCTTATACACCCTTCAACACAAGTGTATGTCATATCTTGTAATGGAATTGACACCGAAGAAACTGCTCCTCGCACTTAGGCCTCTCCACACCTTGATGTCCCACATGTTAAAGAAATATTACCTCAGGGATTCCCTGACAACCCTACTACACCAGTTATCCCTGATTTCCCCCTCCCCCAGGGGAAATTCCTAGTTTGGGAGACAATTCCCCAAGCCATCACTCAAATTCCCTTCTTCTACCCCCCACCGGGAGTACAAGCACTTCAAGTAGCCATGACTCTTAACCTTTCCAACATGTTTCTTTCCATCTCTGTATGGTATCTACACCCACCCGTGATGGTTCCTCAACCATCTCTCCCTTCTCAGTCAGAGGGAATCCTGATGTAGATTCCAGTACTAACTCCGTCCACACCACCCTCACCCCCAATCGGTAGCATCACTTCCACGTCTCAGGGCAGATGGAAGAAGAAAGAGCCCATCACTCCACTTCCTCCCTGAAAGAGAGGGATACCCCACTAATATATGTCCCTCTCTTCCATAGTTATGCAATATGATCCAAATCCCTCGAGCAACCATGCCGCTCACTACTTCTCCAAGCACATCTAGTAATACTACAATGTCCCCCACTACAGGAAGTAAAGGGATGCGAACCAAATTCGCTTGTGCCATCTGTTCAGAATATGGCCACTACACTCATCATTTCCCAGCTCTACCTTAGTTTCATCAGACGCTAACAATAGTACGCCAAACCTTTTAGATATATCCCTCTCCACCACCACTTTCAGGTACCCACATCACCGACATCCATTATGTCTCTACCTCATTCCTCGAACGAATGAGATTCCCTTGCGCTCTTTGTGACTCACTCACTCATTTCACATATTGGTTTCCTTTGATTATGGCATACCGAGGTCATCATTAAAACCCTATTCAACCACAATTGACCACCTCACCAAGGGTCTTTCCCTCTCTCGATACTTTTAACATCACCTCCCTTGAACTTGAGGCACTTCCTACCCCTCCATGGTTCATAGATAGTTTGTATGAGGATATTCCCCCAAATCCTCCCAATTCGCTGGTTCATTTCCCACATAAAATCATATCCCCTACCATAGTCTATCACCCACAGTGTATGTACATTTGGTTTATGTCAAGTGAGCCATCACAACATGGTTGTGATACCCCCTCTATGTCTTCACCACTTGAAGACAACCACACTGTGACAGTCACCCATGTCGCCTCCCCTGATCCCCTATATTCTCACATTTTCCACTGCGACAAATATATCCTAGAGGAACTCACCACCCTCGATTTCCCATGGAATGTGCTCCATCACTGAGCACTTTTTCTCTCACAGGAAGCCTTTGACCCTCATATCCAAGCCTCTGTATGTGCAATCAAAACCAAGGATTTTATTCCGTCAGGGCATATAGACTGGTTCAACAACCGTATCCCTGCCCTAGATGCTTTTGAAGAAGGAAACATGGCCAATATCTCCCCCATCATCAAAATCAACAATTCCATAAAATAGGGAATCATAGAAGAAATCACCATTGTCGTCGCATGCTCCCTGAGGAACTCAGAGCCTACAAATATCTTTTTCAGGAATACCGAGATAATTTTTCCTGGTCATATACAAAGATGCCCGACCTTGATCCTTCTATAGTCGAACATCGCATAGACACATGGCCAGATGTCTCCCCGGTCCGTCAAAAGAAGCGCCCACTCCACCCATCCAAAGATGTGGCTATCAAAGCCTAAATTGAAAAGTTACGCATCACATGATTCATTTACCCCATTGCATATACCTCATGGTTTTCCAACCCCATCTCCATTAACAAAAAACAAGGCACTATTTGCGTTTGCATTAACTTTCTCGATCTAATCCATGCTTGTCCCAAAGACTACTTCCCAAACCCTTTCATCGACCAAATTATCGATGACTGTGTTGGCCATGAGGCCTTGTCCTTCATGGATGGGTTCTCCAGCTGCAATCAAATCCAAATCCATCGAGCATATCAGTATAAAACCACTTTTAGTACCCCATGGGGTACTTTTTCTTATCGTGTCATGCCTTTTGGACTAAAAAACATAGGTGCGACATTTCAACGAGCCATGACTTATGTTTTCCATGATCTTTCTTGCATCATCCTCGCTTACTTGGATGACCTCACTACTTGATCCAGGAAATGAACTCAACATTTAAACGACTTACGCATCGTCTTTCAACGATGTCACCAATACAATATCTTCTTGAACCCCCTCAAATGTGTATTTCGTATCACCATCAGATGCCTTCTTGGGTTCATTGTCTCCCAACATGACATCACAGTGGACCCCCTTAAATTCCAATCTATCACGAAAATTCCACCACCTAGGAATTTGTGCCAACTGTAGAGCCTACAAGGAAAAGCTAAGTTTTTACGACTCTTTGTCCCATCTTACGCCACTCATGCACATGGTTTCCTCCGCTTACTACATCGTGATATCCTATTTTGATGGGATGATCATGCTCAAACCACTTTTTATTATTTAAAATAGGCCCTATCAAATGCCCCGTTGATTATTCCTCCAGACTATGATCGCGAATACATCCTCTACTTATCAGCCTCATCTGTCTCAGTAGCAGGAGTCCTCGTCCAACTAGGGGATGATGGGAGGGAACATATTATATACTGCATCGGTAAAAATCTTTTAGGACCACCCCTAAAATACAATCATGATGAGAAACTATCCCTCACAATTGTCCTCGCAGTTCATAAACTATGTCATTATATCTTGCTTCCCACTACCAAAGTCGTGGAAGATTCTAACCCCATGAAGTACTTTCTTAGTCGACGACAGATTAATGGAAAATTTTCCCGGTGAATTTTCATTCTTCAGGAATACGACATAGAGTTCTCAACTCCCAAAATCAAGAAATAACTTGTTCTTGCCGAACTCATTACGACGTTTTCCTCAGACACTAAAGGTTCAACCGTGTTAGGTTATGAAAAAGGTATAAATATCTTCCTTTTTTCCCACATTTCATAATATCATCTTGATTGACTTTTCGGTTAATTAGAAGAAAATAGGATAGAAAATGAATAATATACCCTTTAGCATTATTGTTGAAATTAGATTACATAGATCCTAAAATACATTTGGAATTGTTTGATTTTGTTATAGGATTGGTTAAATATTATCAAACCTGAGATAACAAAGGAAATCTCGAAGATGCACAAGCTATTGGAGGTTGAGGATTTTATGGCGCAAGGTAGTTTTGGAGATAATTGAGTTTCCTATATTGTAACTTTATAATAGTAAAGAAATCCATAGGATCTCTCGATCCTCAGGATAGATTAATTTACCTAGATTATTGTAATATATAAGGGGTAATAGATCCCGGAAGGGATATAGAAGAATTACACCCAAGAACTTAGAACTTAGAATTGCTCTGTGTTAACAGTTTTTGTAAATGTTGTACCAGCTATGAAATCAATAAAAGCTTTGAGCGGTTTTACCATTTCTACATACCGAGTTTCGAATAGAAGTGCTTCTAAGGACCAAGGGCCTAATATGAAGGAGCTATTGTTCGACTTGTAATTGTATCAGTTCAATTTATGTTTTGTGATTCAATCCTCTTTTACAGTAGTTAAATGAATGCATAAGTGTGTTGATGATTTTATATCATTTGCAAGAGATAGATATTTCCTTAAGCATTAGTTGATTGTTGTTTCAATTTCTATTACTAAGATTTGATGCGTGAAAGTTCCTCATATGTTCATATGTGTTGTTAATTTTACTTAGATTCACAATTGTTGTTCCTTTCAATTAGTTTACATTTGTTGTTCCTTTCTGTTAAGATATAGTTGTTGTTCCTTTCAATAGAATTACAATTGTTGTCTCCTTCGATTAGATTGCAGTCACTGTTTCTTTCCATAGACAGAGTAATTCGTCTTTTCCTTTCCAGTAATTTGATTCATAATAATAGTCAATTCAGCAAGTCTTTATTTAGATTCAATTCCTGCTTTTAGTTAAAATGAATTCAATAGATTAATTAGTTCCTTTCCATTGCACAACATTAGATTTCCAATCCTAGAATCTTTAATGAATGATTGAGGAACTTGATTGTTGATAAACTCATATTTTCTTTAACTACACGATTTTAGCCTCTACGAGCTATCTGCATAGACTTTGTTGATATTATTGAGATAAAAGACAAATCCTCGGGTTGATAAATTAATGTTAAACTAAGGCTATTTTTAGACATCTTTAGACCCCAACATTTTGGCGTCGTTGCCGGGGAGAATGTCAAAGGTAGCATAGATTGTGCCTCTGGAGGACAAGGTATTGAATATGGAAGGTAAGAACCTACACAGGCAATAAGTAATATGCTTATGCCAACGCCTACCTCCAGCTGACGCATTAAGAGGTTGCATAGGTGTTTTTTTTTTTTTTCTTTTTTTTTGTGTGTGAAGTGTGTATGACTGAGAAGAAAGATATTGAAAAACCAAAACCCCCACAAAATATTACCAAAACCCAGGGCTCAGTTCTCCCCGGGAGAAGAAATTTCATAGACGACATCATCCGAAAAGCATAATCTCAAGCTTCGGTTGGACCTAGAAAAGGATCTACCCAAACCCCTCAAGTAGCAGTTTCACCAACTACAACCCATGTTGAGATTCATAGCAAAATTGAAGGGACTAAAAAAATATTTCAGATCACATATCTTCCACCCCTCAACCCTTTATAAGAGGGAAACTCTTGTAATTTGGAGGAAGGAGAAGGCGAAACCAGCGGGGTAGCTAAGGCAGACCCACCACCTGATCTTGAATCTGCTATGAAAGAAGAAGGAATACCTGAAATCCTGGATAGAGGGAGTGCAATCAAATCACCTAGAGGATCAGATAACCAACCAATTCGAATAAATTATCCAGATCAAGAAATCCTTGAATATTTCTGGCATGTTTTCGATCAAATGGCACAACAAAACCAACAACGTCCCCAAAATTCTACATTAGAATATCCAATAGTTGATCCAATCGACAATGCCCCCATGAAGGAAATTCCCCTACAAAACCTACCAACCTTTGATGGATTAATCTCAGAAGATCCGGATGCACTGTTATTTGAATTTGATGTCCTATGTAGAGGGTATGATTACACCGCTAAACCCCAAAACTTAAAATTGTTCCCCTACACTTTGAAAGGAGCAACTCTACGCTAGTTTATGGGATTAGGGGGAGGAACTATAAACTCATGGGATGACATGAAATAGGCCTTCTTGACAAAATATCAGGATTATTGTAGAACAAGGGACTTAAAAGATGAAATATTTCAAATGATTGCAAAAGAAAATGAATCATTAGAAGAATATGTTGAAAGATTTCAATATAATTTACAAATATCACCTTATGGTGCATTACCAGGTGAAGTACTTAAGGAAACTCTAATTAAGGGTATGAAAGATGAATGGGTATAAACATTGAATCTAATGGGGAAGGGTGACATTTATCAAGAAACTTATGATAACATCATTCAATTGTGTATCAGGTGCTCACGAGGAAGCACATGGACCAGATTAGGAATGCAGACTCCCTCACCAGAAGTAACAACACTACAAGCGGGGGTGTCACGCGAGCTGAAGTTGGTAATCTCTTAGAAAATTTCAAAAAATATATTTTGAGCACTCTAACTACACAATTAGATGTATTACAGGCCAAACAAAAGCAAGCAGAAGCAAAACAAAATTTGGCCATATTTTGTCACAGATGAAGAAAAAACATGGTCCAAGGGATTGCCCTTTGGATGTGGTTCAGGTATGCACCATCTGCACTAAGGATCATGACACAGAGAAATTCCCATCCCTCCCTAGACTGAAAGCTATTTTTAGAGAATCGAAAGAGGAGACAAAACCATTATATTTAATGGCTCAACGTTGTCAATGGAAGAACTGGCCTTCAATTACACTACATGACCCCTCCTCTTTCTTCTCGGGACAATATGATCAACAATAAGCTCCTGGTAATGCATGGCAGGGTCAGCCATTTACCAATCATAACTGGCAGCCCCAACAATACCCACATGCAAATCCTACTTGGCAAAACCAACCCCCTACAAATCCTGCCTGGCAGAATCAACCATCTGCAAATTCCACTTAGCCTAACTCATAGTATCCCACCTCATCCTAGAAAAACTCAAATAACAACATCTACCCTTCACAGTGGCCCAACATGACTACCCAAAACCCAAATTGGAATTAGAATTGGCAGTGCCCCATGGGGATGGCCCCTCAAACTCAGCCCACGTTGCAAGCACCACTCTAGCTGCCCTAGAACCCGCAATCACAATTGTGCCCTCAATTACCAGCCCAACCTCACTCAAATACAAATAATAGACCAGATCAGCTCGTCCAGATTATGGAGAATGGGGAAGGAGAAACCAACTCAGTTGGGTGCAATGGGCTACGGCTGAGATCGGGGCACATAATCTCCCCTAAAGAAAATAACATTTATCAAGAGAAGGAGAATGAAAAACAACCAACAATAACACCCTCGACTGTGGTAATAATAGAATAAATCGAGTAGGGGGAAAACACAGTCGAATCACAAGATCCTGATAAGGAGGCAACCTCCCCCCCTCTTTTCCACGAAAGATTGATGATAGAAAAACCGACCGTATATCCCAACTTCAACATTGCAGGGGAACTCAAGAATTTATACATCAAGATTCCACTCCTGCAAGCTCTTCAAGACATCCCAATTTACACAAAGACGATCAAGGAGCTATGTGGGAGAAATCCCGTTAGAAAAATTAAAGATCGATCATCAACAATCTGTGTGGTAGGAGCCTTGTCTGATCTAATTTTAGGTAGACAAGAACCGGTCAAATATGTAGATTTGGGGAATCCCATAGTGACAGTTCAGATCCAAGGATGTTCTTTTCCAAATACGCTATCTGATTTGGGAGAATCCATCAACATCCTAACTATGGAAACCTTCAATACCCTGGGTTTTGACTCCTTCGAACCCACCGCAATCATGTTGCAGTTGGTAGATCAATTGGTGGTTCGACCAGTTGGCATATTACATGATATATCCATCTTTATCGACTCTTGGGAATATCAGGTAGACTTCCTCATCATCAACCCAAGAAGTGGACTTGAAGGGCATCCATTGATATTGGGTAGGCCATGTCTTGCAACAACAGATGCATACATAGGATTTCGAGCAGTTAATATGACAATCGCTAGAGGGGGTATCACAAATAATGTCATTTTATATCCTCCTACTAAGACAAGCCCAACTTTCGTATATCCACTGTTCCCACCACCATAATACCCAGAGAAGGATTTATGAGCCCCTCTTACATTGGAAGAAGTAATCAGACTTAAAAACTAGCTAGAGGATGACATAATCAGTGGGTTTATTAATAGTCCAGCCACCGTGAGCAACCCAACCTGCCAGATGCTCCAAGTTGTTCTAGATTGTGAAGCACAGGGAGACCTGCTGGAAGCTTTAATGTAACAACAAATTCTAACTACAACCATTCATAAAAACAAACCTATCGATATTGCACCAGGAAGGTCTCTGAACATCAATGCCAATTTAGATGAACAACAAAAACAAAAGCTAATTCAAGTCCTCTCCAAATACCAACAAGATTTTGCATGGGAATATTTTGATATGAAAGGTATTGATACGCAACTCTGCACACACCACATTTACATTGAAAGAGATGCTCAACCTATCCAACAGCCACATAGGAGACTGAATCCCCATCTCAGGGATATTGTTAAAGAAGAATTACAAAAGCTGTTGGACGTAGATTTTATATATCCCATCTCAGATAGTCGGTGGGTTTCCCCATTAGTAATCATCCCAAAGAAAAATGGGAAATGGCGAATTTGTGTTGACTACAGGGAACTTAACAAAGCCACTCAAAAAGGCCACTTCCCTTTGCCTTTCCTCGATCAGGTCCTGGATACTTTAGCAGGGAAGAAATTATTTTCTTTTCTAGATGGTTTTAGTGGGTACAATCAGATTCAAATTGCCCCAGAAGATCAAGATAAAACTACATTCACATGCCCCTGGGGCACTTTTTCATACAGAGTATTTCCCTTTGGACTTTGTAATGCTCCAGCCACTTTTCAAAGGGCCATTCTGAGTGTATTCAACGATCTTATCAGTGAAGGAATTGAAGTCTACATGGATGATTTCACTCCTTATGGCGACGACTTCGATCAAGCACTGAATAATCTGGAGAAGGTACTAGAACGGTGCATTGCGACCATGTTATGTTTAATCCATGAAAAATGTCACATGATGATGAAAGAAGGTGTGGTACTAGGGAATTATATCTCTACAAATGGAATTACAGTAGATCCAGCAAAAATAGAGGTGATCCTTAATCTACCTACACCACACACACAAATTAAGGTACATAGTTTCCTTGGTGCTTTAGGATACTATCGTATATTTATGGAAATTTTTGCAAGAACCACTGCACCTTTACATGCTATGACTGGTAATGTAGAGTTTCAGTGGTTTGACAAGTGTGATGTGGCATTTGTTGGTGCAATTATTTGCATAATATATTACCAAACATAAATTATCAACTGGGATTCATAATCAGTAGAGTTGATACACTATATGTGTCGATAACATATAGGTTCCTATTAGCACTCTGTAATTTTCCCAAGGCTGTGAGGCAGTCACAGAGGCAACATCAAAACCACTTCGAGTCTTGGATCTATCCCTCCAAGACTCAGAGAGGGATCTCTCTGATATAGCTTTGTTTGAAGAGGTATTAGGCTAGTTGTGAAGAACATGGGTTGAGGTTTTTAAATGGTTGATTTGGAACAACAAGGAGGGCCATTGGGCAAATAGAGTCTGCACTTAGAAATGAGGTTGATTTCTCAGATCAAGACAAAGATTTTACACAGGGCAAGGTAGTGAACGTCTTGGATCGAATTGAGTTTTAATGATGTTGACTTGAGGAAGAAAAGTGGAGGACAAAGCCAAGAAAGGGAGCAGCTAAGAATTCCTAAGCTGGGCTCTTTAGATGAATAACATAAATATTATCACAAGCTGAGAAGCAGAGTATCTACTGATAAATTCTTCTTCTATAACATTCCTTCTGATAATAATAACTAAAAACAAAATGAAAGATAACAGGAAAACACTTTAACAGAGGAAAACACCACCAATACACCCACACAAGAATCCTGTGAAAAATAAGCCCATTACTGATTGATCATTCAAAAAATTACATAAAGAAGTTTTAATGGCCAAGCACAGCACACAGTCCAGCCAGGAACCTCACAGGTCGAACCCTTTTACATTAAAATCATATGAATAAATAGGATAGATCTCCTCATCAAGTTTCGAGAGTTGGTTTAACCACCTCGGCCAAAAATAGCCACCACTCCCACAAAATTTGGAGTTTTCTGCCATGAAAGACAGACCGTTTTTCTGCGAAACAGGGGTCCAATCAGATGTGATTTTCTCTTCAATGATGACACCTGGGTGAAAACTGAAAAAGGTTATTGTAGATGGTCATGTGATGGACAAAAACCTCTTTCGGTTTCGCCAAATTTGTCCCCAGCTGGCCGTAACAACTCCTGCAAGATCGGGACTGAAACAGACAATTGAAAATATGGAAAAATAGGCCTCGAAGATGTCTTCTATTCTCTCTTCTCGTAACTCCGTTGAAAAAAATTAAAGAGGTTTTTGTTCCTCGGCCCGTTCTGAGAGAAAACCTCTCTCGGATTTTTAAAATAAGTCTCCGTTTGCCCAAAAATCGATCTGGAAGAGGACATGGTAAAACATGCAAAAATGGAAAAT
>JASDQU011444042.1:4086-23341 GCA_032191745.1 Picea mariana
TATCAGGAAATCCGCACCCACAGATTTCTTCGTGTGACTTCCCTCCTTTTACTTATTGGGAAATTGAAACTCACGACTTCGCAAGTTCAAAGGCCAGTGGTCGGGTGTGAATCTTACGAGTCCTCGAACGCCGATACAAATCAATGTTGACCTCACCCTTCTCCTATCGTGACTTATCCTATCGTGCTTTCGCTACTTGCAACCTCGCAGGTTGAAGCGAGCCTGCACATTCTTATCCTATGAATCCCAGAGATGCGAGAATTCAACGGAGTGTTGACTCCTTTCTCCAGGCAATGTGTGTCCACCTGTCAACCACATGGGCCTCACCTTATGGCTCTGCCATGTGTCCACATGAGCCTTCGCTCTCGGCACTTCGCGATTTCTGATGTTGAAAGTGACCCCTCTCAACCTCCGAAACCCCGAATGTACGATAGGCAATGGGGTTCCTGATCCAATAGTCCTCCTACGACCTAGATCCTCGCGTCTTCGTGACTTGGGGTACCCAATACTTGGGCTCTCACCCTGCGAACTTCCGAGTTCACGAGATCTCTCGATCTCTGGCACCTATCCTCCTCAGATGGATGGCTCCTAGTCTTCTCATCACTTCGCCGCCTCTCGTATCCTCGTGCTTCGTGACCCTTGACACCAAGTTCTCAGCCCTTCCACTCATGAAATCCTGACATACGATGCACCACCTGTCCGCTTTCCAACTCCTCTGGCCCCACACTGTTCTCGTAGTCGTCGAGATATCGCGTATCGCAATATCGCGATTCCCGTTACCAAGCCTTGGACACTTTTCTCATGAGATCCCGATAGGCGATCTCATGAATAATCCAATGGCCCTAGCTGACTTGGATCAACGGATCTACCCCTCCTGTTCTTATAACCTTTCCACACTTGTGCTATAACTACCTCGCACCTCTATAAGATCTAACAGCCCTCGGAATTTCGTGAAATCTCTCAGAGAGTCTCGACCATTTGTTCTCCATTTGATGATTCTGCGAAATGAAGAAGTGTCTTGCCATGGGACTCATTCGCGCACTCGCCAACCTGCGACACTTCTCTCAGACTCTCCATGGCAGCTTCCCTACACTTAACCTTCAGTGAATTCAAAGGTCTAGTCCTCCTAAGATTTTCCACAACTTCAGTCTTCAGAAAGAAACCTTGCACGCACTCCTTGCGGCAAATCTTCAACAATGCTTAAGTGTTGAAGGCACTCGACTCTGCGCACACCTACAACAACAGTCTCCCGATACCCTGCTCAGAATCGCAACTCTGAGACTTAGCTTGGCCTGCACACTCCTTGCATGGCACTGTGCCTAGATGCACCTTCTAAGGAAAACGAGAACAAAGCTATCTCTAATTGAGCCCTTCTGTCAACGCACTCCTTGCGGACAACTACAACTGCACTCCTTGTAGAAATTCTCTAGCTCAATTAGAGAAACAATTGAAAATCATTCACTCTCCCTATTAGAATTCAATTCCCCCATGAAATTACATACACAACATATAATAGCAAATGTATGAAAGGAAGAAAACATTCATGAGCATAACATCAATACACAGAGAAATAACACAAACCATGAATTTGAATCAAAGCTTCTTCTATTAATTCAATGTCTGTACATGGGTGTTCTTCATACAGTTCTCTGCATGCTCTTCTACTCTCCTTGAATTGATAATGACACAGGGGCACGCACCACCTAGGCACCTCTTCTTTCATAGGACCTTCTTCTCTCGACCCGAAGAACTCAAAGGTTCTTCTATTTCCCTGTCGGGAAATCTGCACCCACAACAATGTTTCGAGGTCTCTCCTTTACTACCGGGAGATCAACAAAATCTCACTATCTCGTGAGTTCGGGACTTAAAACCTCCAACTCTTACCTTCAAATCTTACGATACCCGATTTGGCAATATGGGTATAGCTCCTTCCACATGCAACCATGGACTAGGCTTAATGTTAGCACCTCTCACGACTTCACGAACTTGCGACCTCACGATCTCGTGACCTCACCGGTTGAACCGTCGATTTTTCACCCTCCTAATCTGCGAGTACCCAAGATGTGTGATCCCACCTTATGCCCTGCCACGCATCCACACAAATCTCGGCTCCTCGGCACTTCACGACTCCACGTCCACACGAGTCTCGGCTCTTCGGCACTTCGTGACTCAGCGTCCACACGAGTCTTGGCTCTTTGGCACTTCGCGACTCATGTCCTTTGGTGCCACCTGTACTCCACTCACGCTCTTCTATGGCCCACACTGCTCCAGCTGTCAGGATATATCTATCTCGAAACCTCGCGATCCCCGTGGCCAAATTCTCGAACCTTTGCTGGCAAGGTCCCGAGACACGATCCCTCGCTCAGATCCAACGATCCTCCTGTGTTCCGGATCCAACGACTGTTCTTCTATCGCTACTCGCAACCTCACAACTTTGCACCCCAACATTTGGGTCTTTACCTTGCGAACTCCCGAGTTCGCGAGATCACCGATCTCTGACACCTGTCCCCCTCCGATGAATGGCTATGTTCCTCTCGCTCCTCCTTGGACTTGAAAAAACCAACGACCCAGATTCTATCGACCGATCCAATGGCTATCCGCCTTTCGATTCTCACATTGTCATGACTTTTAACACCAATTACTTGGGTGTTCACCCTGCGAACTCCCGATTTTGCGAGATCACCGATCTCTGCCACCCGTCCCTTCAGATGGACGGCTCCAAATATCTCGCCACTTCGCTACTCGCGAAGCTAAAGGGTTTCCCCTTCGGTCCTCCAATGCCCGAGTCTACGGGATGAGAATCTCCTGACACGTGTCCTCCTCAACGAACAGCTCCGATCTTATCGCATCTCTCAATCTCGCTGCCTTGGCTACACAACCTTTGGGGCTTCAACTCTTGAGTTCCCGATACACGATACCACATGTAGATGCTACGACTCCTGTAACTCGGAATCGATGGCTCTGCCCCTCCTGAGCTTCAAATCCTTCGGAATCTCCTCTTCGTAACCTCCTTGCACCTCTGCAAGATCTGACGATCTTCGAAACTTCGCGAAATCTCCTCAGAAGATTTCGATCATCCATTCTTCCTTGGTTAATCCACAAAATGAAAAAGAGTATCTCCCCACGAGATCCTTTCGTCGCTTCACCAACCTGCGATATTTCTTCCTGACTTCAAATCACACTTATCTACACCGAATATTCAGCGAATCAGGGGTCTATCCCTTCTGAGCTTTGCCAAATTACTTCAACTTCAACAAGGTTCTTTGCATGCAAACCTTCGAACACTCCAACTGTTCGAAGTTCTTTCGACTCTGCGTATGCACGTAGCAGTAGTCCTTCAATACTTTGCTCAGCATCACGACTGAGACTCTCCTTAGCCTGTGCACTCCTTGCATGGCTTTAGCAACCCACTTTCACTTCTGGGTGAATGAGAACAAGAGGTTAAACTACTGAGCCCTTATCAATGCACTCCTTGCGAATGTATTCAACTGCACACCTTGCAGGAATCTCCTGGCTCAGATAGAGAAACAATTGAACTCATTCCATCTCCCCTACAGACTTCAGTTTGAAACATGAAATCGCATGCACAGCATATACAAAGCAAATGTATAAAAATAAAGCAAACATTCATGAGCATAACATCGATACACAGAGAAAATAACACAAACCATGAGCTTGAATCAAAGCTTCATTCTATTAATTCAAATTTCTATACATGGGTGTTCTTCATACACTATTCTTTGCTTGCTCTTCCCTTCTTCTGGGTTGATTATAATACAATGCACAATGAGGGTGTCTATATCCATTTTCCCTCTCAAACTCTAAACTATCAAATCTAGACTTAAAATCCTATCTACCATCATTAACTAGATTAAATGCTTCCTATCTACTTCAGAAAAGAGCATATGGCTCGAGGTCTGATACAATATACAAAAGGCGTTCCTTCATAAATGGTTCATTGAAGACTTGCGCTACAATCCCAAAGCACTTTCAAAATTCTGGGTTTGTTTATCCAGCTGATCTCTGCTTGATGTGCTGGCTCGCCTAATGAGTTGGCGATGCTCCTGCATTATACTCCTCGGCTTGAAAACTTTCATGGGCTCCTGTCCATGAGCTCCTACACGGTCTGTCCATGCTTTTGTATCGCTTCTTCACTTTCCCAGCTGGCATATTCCACTAGATGGCCCTTCCATTTGACCAGATACTCATAGTATTCCTTTCGCCTGGTTTTTTTGCTCACCCTCTTGTCAAGTATACGCTCCATCCGTGGCTTTTCTACAATCAGAATTTGTTTCTGCCACTAGATTTCTGGTTGTTCATCACTTGTAGCTCCTACTTCCTCAACCTTATATGGATATAATTCTGAGACATTGAATGTCGGAGATATTTCCATCTCATCCGACAACTCAATCTCATAAGCGTTTTCTCCCAATTTATTTAGGAATCTGCATGGCCCAATTTTCTTCATTTTCAGCTTATTGTATGTTCCCCTTGGGAACCGTTCCTTTCTCAGATGTGCCAAAAATATATCACCAACTTCAAACTGACGTTGTCTTCGATGTTGATCTGCTCTGTGCTTATATTCCTGGTTTGATTTCAGCAATCGCTCCTTCACCCTGCTGTGAAGTTCTTGCATCACCTCTGCGAATTCTTTAGCGCTTGCGCTCTTGGTTATTATCTACTATGAATCCCTCAGTTCAGAAACTCCTCTTGGCTGCCTGTCGTATACAATATCAAATGGAATTTTGCCTGTGCTCCTATTCACTGATTCGTTGTATGCAAACTCCACCTATGGCAACACATTGTCCCAACTGCTATGGTGCTCTGTCACCAAGCATCTTAATAAATCTCCCATACTCCTATTTACCACCTCTATTTGCCCATCTGTCTGAGGATGATAGGCAGAACTAAACATCAAGTTAGTCCCCATCTTCTTCTAGAGTGTCCTCCAGAAATGTCCAATGAATTTTGTATCCCTGTCCAATACTATACTTCTGGGTAACCTGTGAAGTCGAATGACCTCTTTGAAGAACAAATTTGTGATATGAGTCACATCGTTGGTCTTCTGACACGAAAAAAAATGTGCCATTTTGGAAAACTTTTCAACCACCACAAAGATTGAATCATGTCCTCTTTGCATCCTAGGCAATCCCAATACAAAATCCATGCTGATTTCATCCCACGACCTCTCGAGTACGGGTAATGGTTGATAGAATCCCACATTCTGCTTCCTGCCCTTCGAGTGCTGGCAAATTCTACATCTGTCCTGCTAATCCACCACTGCGCTTCCCTTTTAACAAGTTCTCCCTCATGGAGCATTTCGGAATACACAGTTGATTTCCTCTGAACAACAATCCTTCCTAGATCATATAATCTATCCATGGGCTTCTATCTTTGAGAACTGGATTCTCAGCTACATCTTACACTTCTGCAAAATCTGCATCACCTGCGTACATGTCCCTGAGATTTTCAAAACCCAATGTCTTGACTCGGAACTCCTGCAGCAACAAACACTTCCTGCTCAAAGCATCAACCACTTTGTTAGCAGTAGCTGAGATGTGTTTAATTACAAATGTAAAATTCTACATATACTCTACCCATTTTGCATGTTTCTAATTCAACTTATCCTGTTGAGTCACAAACTGTAATGCATGATTATCACTGTACAATACAAATTCTTTTGGGATTAAGTAATGCCTCCACTTTTTCAATGCCTGTATGATAGCATAAAATTCCTTATCATACGTGGAGTACTTCAGTTTTGCCTCATCCAGCTTCTTGCTGAAATATGCAACTGGTCTGTCTTCCTGACTTAAGACCGCTCCTATGGAAAATTTTCTTGCATCACATTTCACCTGAAATGTCTTCTGGAAATCTAGCAACACAAATACTGGTCGTTCCGTGATCTTCCGCTTCAACAGATTGAATCTCTTCTCAACCTCTGTTGTCCAATGAAAAGTCTTATGTCGCTTCTTCACTATATCCATCATCGCTGTGCTAATTCCACTGAAATTCCTGATGAATTTTCGGTAGAAACTAGCCAAACCATGAAAACTTCTTACCTCGAAAACATTCCTCGGTGATGGCCAATTCTTGATCACTTCTACCTTATCCGGATCCATCCTTAACTCATTCGTCGAAATAACAAAACCCAAGTAAATGAGCTCTGTCTTGATAAATGAGCACTTCTTCATATTTATCAATAGCTTCTCCTACTGTAGCTTCTTCATCACTATGGCCAAATACTTCAAATGTTCAGCCTCTGACTTACTGTAAATCAGTATATCATCCAAGTACATAATGAAAAACTTCCCGATGAACTCCCTCAGGACTTCGTTCATCAATATCATAAAGGTACTCATTGCATTTGTCAAGCCAAATGACATGACTAGCCATTCATACAGCCCTTCGTTGGTTTTGAAGGATGTTTTCCACTCATTGCCTTCTCTCATGCGAATCTGGTGGTATCCGCTTTTCAAATCTATCTTTGAAAAATAATTTTCCCCGCTCAGGCAATCCATCAGATCATCCATCCTCGGGAATGGAAACCTGTACCTAATGGTTATCTTGTTGATCGCTCTTGAGTCAGTACACATTCTCCATCCTCCATCCTTCTTTGGACTGAGTACTATCGGAATAGCACATGGACTCAATATTTCTCTCACTAATCCTTTGTCCAATAATTCATGGACCTGCCTTTTAACTTTTTCATTCTCCTGCAGCATCAACCTGTATGCATCTTTGTTCAGCAAACTAGCTCCTGGTATGAGGTCTATGTGATGACTCACACTCCTTACCGGTGGTAATGAACGAGGTAATTCGTCCACTATGATGTCAGCGAACTCTTTCAACAGTTCTTGAACTTCATCTGGTAAATCATCCACTCTTGTGCTAGTCAGAACAATCCTTGGTTTTCTGACCACAAGGAATTGTGGATCTTCATTCTTCTCCACCTCTGTAAGAAGTTCCTTCCCAGTCATGAGAAGTATTGTGTTGTTCACTTCCAGCTTTACCTCTTTATCCTTTATCGGAAGCAACATATGGGTTCTCCCATTCTTCTCCAGGGTATATGTGTTCATTCTCCCGTCATGAACCACATTCCTGTCATATTTCCATGGTCTACCCAACAATAAATGACATACATCCATGGGAATAACATCACACAAGATCTTATCATTGTACCCACCTATTTTGAATTCGACTAAACACTGTTTAGTGACACTCACCTAATGTCCATTTTGTAGCCATGAAACTTTATATGGACTTGGGTGATCAGTTATCTCCAGCTCCAGCTTCTCTACCATCTCTGTTGAAACGAGATTATCTGTGCTACCACTATCAACGATAACCTTGCATACCTTTTCCTATTTCTTGCAAGTTGTCCTGAACAGTTTGGTCCTTTGAACTGAGTTTTCCACCTCCTTCTCGAGTGTCAAAAGGACTTTATGCATCCCAAGTGATCTTCTGCCTTCTGTGTCTTCGGCCTCAATATCCCACCTCTACACTTCTACGATGTGAGCGTCCCCAATGTCCTTCTTTTTCTCTGGACACTCGAATGACTTGTGCCCATTTTTCCCACATGTGAAACATGTGATAACTCCACCCCGACCTCTTCCTCTACCCCTAGTACGAGTAAAAGTATTTGCATCGATATAATCTCCCTTCCTCTCTATATGTTGTCATCTTTGTTCAACATGTGGCCCTCGCTGTGAGGTTCCACCCCCTTCAATTTTACCCTGAGGTTTCTTCCATTCCTCCCCGGGCTTCTGGTATTTCTCCTGGGAAACTGCTTTTCCTCTGGGCTGACTTCTACCTTTGCCTCGTTGTGCTGGCTTACGGCTTATATTCTCTTCAACTTTCAACAACATTTGATACGCATCCTCCACCGTTCTGATGGTTGTCATACTCATCTCGTCCTGCATATCGTATCTCAAGCCATTCATATACCTGGCAACTTTTTCATCATCGCTCTTCCGATGACCTGCTCTGATATTGAGCTTACAGAATTCCTCAGTATACTCCTTCACTGTCATCAACTTCTGTCTCAGGTTCTGCATTCTCCTAAACAGTATGATTTGATAATCCCTTGGGATGAATTTTTCCTTCATCTTCGCAATCATTTGATCCCAGCTTTTAATCTTTTGCTTGCCTTTGGAACATCTATCCACTTGAAGCTCGTCCCACCATAATGTTGCGTGTCCCTTCAATTTGGTAACAACATGCCTAACCTTCTTATCATATTTGATATCCTCATAATCGAAGTAGGTGTCAAGAGCTCTAATCCAATCTAGAAGCTCTTCTGCATCCAGACTTCCTTCATAAACTGGAATGTCCATCCTCGTTTTCGAACTCATCCGGGTGATAGCTTTAATTAATCACTCATTTGCTGCATGTTCGGCTACAACTTCTCCCTATTGTTCAACTTCAACTTCGTCTTCGGAGTCACTCAGATATCCATCACTGGCTGTGCGTCTCTGCGCTGCTTCCATATCTTCTAATCTCGCTCGGAGATCATGTATTTGCCTTTCCATTCCTGGATTCTGTGCTTGTCTCCCTCTGCCTCTCTGGTTTCCCCTATCCTCTCGATCAGTTTATTGTCTTTCTCTCCTCGGCAGCATGGTGAAATTTCCTTCTTTTCCCTGCTATAGAAAATAGAGAAATTTTCTCGCTCTGATACCACTTGACGTAGGGGCATGCACTACCTAGGCACCTCTACTTTCACAGGACCTTCTTCTCTCAGCCCGAATAACTCAAAGGTTCTTCTATTTACCTGTCGAGAAAATATGCACCCACAACAATCTTTCGAGGTCTCCCCTTTACTTCCGGGAGATCAGCGAAATCTCGCTATCTCGCGAGTTCGGGACTTAAAACCTCCAACTCTTCCCTTCAAATCTTGCGATACCCGATCTGGCGATACGGGTATAGCTCCTTCCACATGAAACCATGGAATAGGCTTAATGTTAGCGCCTCTCATGACTTCACGAACTCGCGACCTCGCGACCTCACCAGTTGAACTGTCGAGTTTTCACCCTCCTAATCCACAAGTACCCAAGATGCGCGATCCCACCTTATGCCCTGCCACGCATCCACACAAATCTTGTCTCCTCGGCACTTCATGACTCCGCATCCACACGAGTCTCGGCTCTTTGGCACTTTGCGAGACAGCGTCCACACGAGTCTCGGCTCTTCGACACTTCATGAATCACGTCCTTTGGTGCCACCTATACTCTACTATGCTTCGCTATGGCCCGCACTACTCCAGCTGTCGGGATATCGCTATCTCGCAACCTCGCGATCCCCGTGGCCAAATTCTCGGACCTTTTCTGGTGAGGTCTCGAGACACGATCCCTCACTCAGATCCAATGGTCCTCCTATGTTCCGGATCCAACGACTGCTCTTCTATCGCTACTCGTGACCTCGCGACTTTGCACCCCAACGCTTGGGTCTTTACCTTGCGAACTCCTGAGTTCGTGAGATCACCAATCTCTGACACCTGTCCCCGTCCAATGAACGAATACGATCCTCTCACTCCTCCTTGGACTTGAAAAAACCAATGGCCCATATTCTATCGGCCGATCCAACAGCTATCCGCCTTTCGCTTCTCACGTCCTCGTGACTTTTAACACCAATTACTTGGGTGTTCACCCTGTGAACTCCTGAGTTCACGAGATCACCGATATCTGCCACCCATCCCCTCAGATGGACGTCTCCAAATATCTCGCCACTTTTCTACTCGCGAAGCTAAAGGGTTTTCCCTTCGGTCCTCCAATTCCTGGGTCTGTGAGATGAGAATCTCCTGACACGCGTCCTCCTCAATGAACGGCTTCGATCTTATCATATCTCGCGATCTCACTGCCCTGGCTACACAACCTTTGGGGATTCAACTCCAAAGTCCCTGATACACGATACCACGTGTAGATCCTATGGCTCCTGTGACTCGGAATCGACAGCTCTGCCCCTCCGGAGCTTCAAATCCTTCAGAATCTCCTCTTTGTAACCTCCTTGCACCTCTGCAAGATCTGACGATCTTCAAAACTTCGTGAAATCTCCTTAGAAGATTTCAATCTTCTGTTCTTCCTTGGTTAATTCATGAAGTGAAAAAGAGTATCACCCCATGAGATCCTTTCACCGCTTGATGCAGGAGCATCCACTCTTCATTATACGAACCAGCGCGAGGAGAAAGAAGAGACAGCTGGACAAGCGAGCAAACTTCAGATTTTGAATTCTACATTGGTATTGTTGCGCCGCCATTTAACTAAAGACATTCAAAGCTGAGAACACTTTTAATGTAATATAGATAAGAAGGCATTTAATAGTTTTAAATGCTGGTGGATAGGAATTAACTGTAGATTAGACAGTTTTGACTCTCGAGAGGGAAAACCGAATATAGGCACCCTCCTTTGGATTATTGTATTATTCTGGGCTATTATTCAGCATTAGCATTGAGAGCAAGAGAAAAAACAGAGCAGGGAACTTGTGAAGAACACCCATGTACAGTTATTGAATTAATAGGAAGACTTTGATTCAAGTCCATGGATGTGGTTGATCTCTGTGTGTTATTGATATTATGTTGTTGCATGTTTGCTTCTCTTTATGCTTATCTTTTATATGCTGCGTATGTGATTTCCTATCAGGTTCGTAACCTAAGGGAATAAGAGAATAAGTCCCAATTGATTCACTGTTCGAACCAGGAGATTCCTGCATAGAGTGCAGTCAAATTCCTCTGCATAGAGTGCGTTGAGGGGGTTCAACAGTGAAGCTCTTATTCTCGTCGACTAGAGTTGAGTTTGGCTATTCGAACCATGCAAGTGAGTGCAGGTCGAATTGAAGTCTCAAAGCCGAGTCTGAGGGAAGGAGGACTGGACCATGTTAGCAGGTTTTCACAGGTTTAGACGGCTTCCATGCTTTGAGAGCTGTTGGAAGTCGAGCACAGGAAGAACGTGAGAAGTCTTTGAAGGAGTCAGAGAGAGACAAAGCTCAGAAGGAATAACTCCTTGCAAGCATCTCAGGAATAGGCTTGGGAGAGATTTGAGCCAAGGGAAAGCTTAGAAGTCGGAGGATTCTCAAGAGGAAGAGAATCGACGACGTGTAACTCCAAAGAAGGTGGAGGACAGGTGTCATCGGACTTCGGGGATTCGGCGTTTCGGGGTTTTCGACCACAAGGAAATTTGCATCGTGGATTCGCGATTCGTGAAATCTCGAAGAGGACGTGGCAGTGTGGGACCCGGGAGCTAGTGGAATATAGATGGCATTGTATCAGGTTTCAGTCTTCGGCGTTTGATGAGGCGAGAGCTCATACTCGTTGAAATCGCGAGTAGCGATTTTCTGAATCAGTAGGAACCGTTGATTTCTACGGGACAGGTGGCGTGAGATCCCGAGAGATCGGGGTTCGACATTCAGGACTTTCCACTGCAAAGGAATTGTGAACGGTGGAATCGCGATCCCGCGATCCTCGATAGAGAGGAGAGAGGAGGTGACGTGGCAAGGGGATAACACACATGCACATCGGAGTTCAGGGTTCAGGGTTTTTATTTGCCCAAGTATTGTGTCAACAGGATTCGTGAAATCGCGAAGCCTGATATCCTGATTTTCGAAGGGGAACTGAGCTGAGGGAGCCTATTGTGGGTAGTGGACTCCCAAATTGGAGGGGAAGAGTATTTTGACTCTTTGGGTCCATGTGTTGAAGAAAGGTCCTGGTGGGAGAGGCTTGCTCGGTGAGGGGAAGGTTGCGTCACCGCTTCACCAACCTGCGACGTTTCTTCCCAACTTCAAATCACACTTATCTATGCTGAATCTTCAGCGACTCAGGGGTCTATCCCTTCAGAGCTTTGCCAAATTAATTCAACCTCAACAAGGTTCTTTGCATGCAAACCTTCAAACACTCCAACTATTTGAAGTTCTTTCGACTCTGCGTATACACGTAGCAGCAGTCCTTCAATACTTTGCTCAGCATCACGACTGAGACTCTCCTTAGCCTGCGCACTCCTTGCATGGCTTTAGCAACCCACTTTCACTTCTGGGTGAATGATAACAAGAGGTTAAACTACTGAGCCCTCATCAACGCACTCCTTGCGGATGTATTCAACAGCACACCTTGCAGGAATCTCCTGGCTCAGATAGAGAAACAATTGAACTCATTCCATCTCCCCTTCAGACTTTAGTTTGAAACATGAAATCTCATGCACATCATATACAAAGCAAATGCATAACAAGAAAGCAGACATTCATGAGCATAACATCGATACACAGAGAAAATAACACAAACCATGAGCTTGAATCAAAGCTTCATTCTATTAATTCAAATGCCTGTACATGGNTCTTTCTCTTCCCTTCTTCTGGGTTGATTATAATACAATGCACAATGAGGGTGTCTATATCCGTTTTCCCTCTCGAACTCTAAACTATCAAATCTAGACTTAAAATCCTATCTACCAACATTAACTAGATTAAATGCTTCATATCTACTTCAGACAAGAGCGTATGGCTCGAGGTCTGATACAATATACAAAAGGCACTCCTTCATAAATGGTTCATTGAAGACTTGCGCTGCAATCCCGAAGCACTTTTAAAATTTTGGGTTTGTTTATCCAGCTGATCTCTGCTTGATGTGTTGGCTCGCTTGATGAGTTGGCAATGCTCCTGCATCAGATAATATTACAATGATACAATGAGGGTGTCTATATCCGTTTTCCCTCTTGGACTCTAAGCTATCAAATCTAGAATTAAATTCCTATGTAACTGCATTAAGTCTATTAAATGTCGACTATCTACTAAAGGATGAGAGCTATCCGCTCAAGGTCCATTACAATATACAAAGGTGCCATCTCTTAAATGACTCATTTAAGATCTGCGCAGCAATTCCAAAGCATTTTCAAAATTTGTGCTGGCTAGTCCAGCTGTCTCCCACTCCACATTGGCTCGCTTGATGTGCTGGCGATGCTCCTGCATCAGTTTCCATCTGGGTAATAATGTTCCTTTACCGCATCCACAAAAAAATCCCAAGTGCGATCAACCCCATATATTCCAGACTCCTCTGTGGAAATTTGTTGCCGGTAAGTTTCCCACCAATGTTTGACATGAGGGAGATATTTAAGGAGTGCGAAGGTGATATTTTCTTTGTTGGAAAAATTGTGAACAGAGAAATAACCTTCTAGCAGCGTTAACCATTTTTCTAGGGTTTCTGCATCTATCTATCCTTCAAATATAGGAATATCAAAATAAACTTGTACCTTGAAAGGTGAGGTGCCTAAAAAATGGACGCTTGATGAATATGTGCCTGATGCTATTGGCAGGCACTGAAGGATGTGGGAAAAATTCTCCATCATTTTGTCCCTTTGTCGCATGAGAGCTTGCTCAAGCAACAAATTGATAGGATCATCTGCTCCGTCATTTTTATTTTCTTTCACCATTGAGGGTTTCTTGGGCGTGTGAGAGAGATTGTCTTCAAGAGAGACAATCTTGAGACCCAACTTTATATACTCGTATCTTGTCGGGGACATGCACTAAAAAATCGATCAAGAGCAGCCTGCTCTGATACCACTGATCCGAATTATTTTTGGCACGAAATGAGAGCAGAGATATAATAAACAAATTCATAGAGATATTGCAGATATCCAATAATATAACATAAATGTATCAGAGATGAAACCATAAACACAAAGATACAGTAATACATGATTTCTATTAATGAAATAAATGTACAGAGACTGTAAAAATACAGAGTGAAAGACTCACTAGAATGGTGGCAGCTTATCTCTGAGAAGGGTTGTGACGGCTACTCGCATTTGCAAGAATATGACTATAATGAGGCTCTGAAGGCCTTTTTACAATAAATAGGAATGCCAAAAACCCTAAACATCCAAAAACTTAACCCTAGGAGTTGAAGTGCCAAAAGTCACGTGGTCCTCGTTTGGGTAAGTTAGTACGTCAGCTTCCTGGGGTCATAACGTTTTCATATGATATTCGTTTTAGGCATATAATATCTCGTTGGAAATGTATAGTCAAGGAGATTCATTTTGGGGGATCAATCATTCCTTTGGCTCAATAGTAAATTGCCAAAATTGCCAGAAAATTGTTTTGAGAAATTTGGAAAAGGTGGGTGGCCACCGATATCCACCTGGATCACCTAGGGTGAAGGCATTTAAGGTAAGGGTAAGTTAAATTCCCCAATAAGAAAAGGTCTATGGCAGTGGCTACTAAGATTCATGAAATTTTGGTATAGGGTTGTTAACATGTCTACCTCTTAATGTGAAAACGCCCCAATAAGAAAAGGTCTATGGAAATAGCTACTAAGATTCATGAAGTTGTTGTATAGGGCTATTAACATGTCTAGATCTTACGGAAACATAGAAGTAAGTAAGGGTAAAGGTGAATAGCGAAAGTGTCTACCCCAAAAGTTCTTTGCCTCAAGCAGGTGTTATCAAATGCTGGTGAATGCTGTATTCGAAGCCCACCCGCGACAATTGAACTTCCACTTCTCTATGTGAAAAGTCGGTGCAAGTAAGTGGATTGCTATTATATATTTAATAACGCAATAGCAATAGATACATAATATAGAAATCTCTTCAACGAGAACTCATATTTGCAATAGCAATATATACATAATCTAAAAATCTCTTCAACGAGAACTCAGATTCCTCAATGAGGCAAATTCCCTTGTTAATTCTAAAATCTAAATTGATAATTCAATTCTCATGTAAAGTCATTTTGGAAGTTAATTTTTTAATGAAAATTATTATTGATTAATGTATAATTTATTTATTATTCTTATATTATTAATTTTAAATTGATAATTCAATTCTTATATATAAAGTTATTTTGGAAGTTAATTTTTTTATGTTTCCATTTTTTATAGATCAATTATAAATGAAATTTAATTGAGTGGAGAGGTTCTATAGATTTAGTATGAGAGAGATGTTCATGTAACATAATGCGTTAAAATAATAATAATAATAAAAAATTAATAATAATATATTTAAAAGATTATGTCCGATGATGACGATGATGATGAATGTCTACTAAGACCAATTGGTCTATCAGACCTTAAGAGGGTAAGGGATTACTTGCAATTTTTTAAAATTTTGTTTTTGTTCTCGAAAAGCATTAAGAGAAGCTTTCTAAGATCACCATAGTTTTGTTGAGTTCAAAGGTTTGGAGGTTGGTAGTTTGACATATATTTTGAAATTGAGATCTAATGTGGCTATAGGCAAGACAATCTAAGAGAAAGTGCTTTTCATCTTCAACCTTCTTAGTGTCACAAATTTGACACACTCTTTCATCCATGGCGTTTTAGGATTTGACCAACGCTCAATTTCACAATGGAGCTCGTGAGAATTTGTTCTTATCTTAGCAATGTTTATTTTTTTCTTTACACTTGTAAAAAAAATGAGATTATTTTGATCTTCTAGGTTAGGGTTGAATACATCCTTATAATACCTTAATTTTATTTTTCCCTCTAACTCTTTATCACACGACATTTTCTCCTTAAATTTTGATTTGATGATATTTTTAATAGTATCCTTATTCTGCAAATTGGTTTCTTCAATGATTCCCTAATAGCTTAGCCAAGAATGGGCATCTTTATGCCATCCTCAGTTGATTCAATGGTGGTTACGACTAGATTTTGAAGCAATTTTAGGAAGCCTCGTGTCTTCCACATTGTGTAACTTGTTCTTATAAATTAGGTATCTAGTCATATTTATGGTCTCAATGGGTGAAAGGATTTCCTCTAAGATGAGGATGGGATATGGCATATTTCCTTTAATTTTGAGATTATAGGTTATAAAATTATTTTGTATTTGCTTTATATTTATCTAGGATTCTAGAAAGCACTACATCCCCAGAATTCACATCCTTAAAGAATAACAGGTGCAACAAGAGTCTCAAAGAGGAGTTTCTTCTTATCCCATATCTAAAGATCGATTGATTTGCAATTGTTTTCAGGCCCATTATAAGATTTCCATCCCCCAATAATCCTTTTCTCAATGCTATAATTCCAGTTGAGCTTGTGGTGAATATCAATTCCAATATATTTGTATGAAGTCACTTCCTCCAAGTTGTTGTTTTCATATACGAAGGTATCATAAATGATCTTATTGGATTTAATGATCATGACCTTAGTCTTGTCAGTATTAACAGTCATACCCATATTGGAGAAACAATCCTTGAAGATTCTTAGTTGGTTTTCAAGATCCTGGGGACTCCTCACACTAAGAATGATATAATCGGAATAAAGAAGAAGATTGATGACTATAGCAGTAAGAGTAGGGTTGACACAACTTACTTCTTCCAAACAATATTCTAACTTGTCAATGTATATACCAAAAAAGGTAGGGGACAAGGGAAAACCTTAATTGACTCCAATATTGCAGTTAATCTCATTCGAACATCCCTTAGTGTTCTTAACATTGAAAATAATGTTCTCATACAGCCTAATTGCAACAACCCTCAACTCGAAAGACACTTTTATATCTTCCAACCTATTCCAAATATTTTTCCTGGGAACTGTATCAAAATCTTTTCTAAAGTCTGACAAAAGTTTTTATAAAGTCCAATACAGGGGAGATATTCATGTAACGTAACTCTAAAAAAGGTTTTCACCTCCAAAGATTTTATACCTCTCGACGCTTGATAGATTCATAGTTAAATGAATCTAGGTTAGTCATCATACTTTATGTATACATCAGTTGATCATAAAACTTTATGTATACATCAATTATATAATAATATAATAGATAGTTTAATTGAAACACTTTTTTTACTCTACTATAATATTATAGTAAATATTATTATTTTTAATTACTCTACTATAATATTATAATCATATTATTATTTAAGTATTACTATAATATTATAGAAAATATTATTATTTTTATATACTTAAAGCTGTTAGATTTATCGTGAATATTAAAAATAATTTGATTTTTTATTAGAAAAATTTATATGTTTGTCGTCTAGCTTGACCATGACCTTAAAAATAGCTATATATATATATATATATATATAACATCAATTTATGCAAATACAAAGTTGATTGTGGTGCAAAGAAATTTCTCAAATATGAAAAAATGTAAAGGTTAATGTAGTTAGCTCGTAATTTGTTATCTAGGGTAAACCCCTAGAATCTTCAAGGCACTCCATAAGATCTCAACATGTCACTTGCTGACCTGGGTGGGGAGGATAACAATCATTCCTCCCAACTACTTAAGCTAAACCCTATTGAATTTCACAAGCTCATATTGTATATATGCATGTTCTCATAGAATTACAACTCAAATGTGAATAAGGCAAATGAGGTTTTATTGATAACTATTAAGATAATCAAAATTAGACAAAAGAATAAGAAGCATCTACAAACATAGTAAGTGTCCTAGAGTCTTAAGATTAAAATTTCCCTAAATAATAGCACACAATTCTCATTCATGCTTAATAATATAATGATGCAGGAGCATCGCCCACGTCAAGCGAGCCAGCATGAAAGCAGAAGACAGTTGGACAAGCTAGCACAAATTTTGAGAACGCCTTGATCTTGTTGTGACAAACATTAATGTGTGGATTTAATGAAGCGCACTTTGTATATTGTAATGGACCTTGAGCCTTTAAGCTCTCGTCCTTAGGTAGATAGTCGACATTTAAAATAGTTAATGCTGTTAGATAGGAATTCAATTCTAGATTTGATAGCATAGAGTCCAAGAGGAAAACAGGATATAGACACCCTCCTTTGTACATTGTATTATCAAACAGGAGCAAGAAGAAGAGCAGGGAGAGAATTGTATGAAGAACACCCATGTACAGATATTGAATTAATAAGAGAAATCTTTGATTCAATCTCATGGTTTGTGTTGTCTCTCTGTGTATTGATGTTATGCTCATGAATGTTTGCTATCTGTTATACACTTGCTTTTAAATGATGTGTATGTGATTTCATGGTTGAATTGAAGTCTATGAGAACAAGGAGTTAGTTTCAATTGGTTTTCTATCTTCAACCAGAGAATTCCTGCAAGGAGTGCAGTTGAATCGTTCACAAGGACTGCATTGACGGGAGGGTTTAGATAGAGGGAACTTTTGTTCTAAGTTCTCAGAAGTGCATATTTGGCACTAGAGCCGTGCAAGGCGTGTGCAGTCTAAACAAAGCCTCAGGGTTTCGATTCAGAGAAAAAGGATTGAAGGATTTCTGTTGCAGGAGTGCGCAGGATCGAAGACTTCAACACTTAGCGTGTTTGAAGATTTGCCGCAAGGAGTGCATGCAAGGAGTTTCCTGAAGGAACTCGAAAAATGGGAGGAAAGTTCAGGAAGGATAGACCTTCGAGTTCGTTGAAGGACGAGTGAGAAAGTTGTGCCTTGAAGGTTGCAAGGAACGTTGCAGGGTTACATGCAGGGTGACGAGTACTCTGGAGAAGAACGGCTCATCATTTCATGAATTGAATAAGCGAGAAACAAACGGACGAAATCCCCCAAGGAGATTTCGCAAAGTGTCCTGGATCATTGGATCTTGCGAGGTCAAGGAGGCTACAGTGCAGGAGTATGAGAAGGTTCAACGCTCAGGATAACAGGAGTCATCGATCGAGATCACGAGGAGCGTTGGTTCTACTCATAGATCGACATATCGGGAGTTCGTGAGGCGAGACTCCAAATCTACGCAACGGAAGTCACGATCTAGTGAGAGGCGATATTCCGACAGCTGTGTAAGAAGTGTGGGCCATAGGTGATAGTAGAAGACAGGTGACGTAAACTGTCAGAGGTTTGGTGTCTCAGGCATTGGGAGTTGATGGGGAAAGTAATTGACCGCGCGAGTGGTGAAGTCGCGAGGTAGAGATAGTCTGAATATCGGTGTTTCGGGCCTCGAAAGTTGAGGAATGAAATAATTGATCTCGCGAGTGCCAAAGTTGCGAAGGAGTGAGACCACAGTTTCCAGCATCTTGGCTTATTGCGTATCGGAGATTGGAAATCCAATTATTTAGAGTCACAAGTTGTGAGGCATGATAGGGCGAAGTTCCGACAAGGGAAGAACGAAGTCATAGGGCCTCGGGGATTGAGAACTCGGAGATAGACCGTGAGCTCGCGGGGCTGCGAGTTCTGATTTTCCTGACAAGTGAACAAGGGAAAAGTCACGCGAAGAAACTGTGGGTGCAGATATTCCGATTGGGAGATAGAAGGGAATTGACGCTCTTCGGGCCAAGAGAAAAGAAGGTCCTGGAGGAGCCGAACATGCTCCGAGGAGTGCGGTTGCATTAGAGTGGTATCAGAGCAGGAATAT
>JASDQU011444046.1:0-23231 GCA_032191745.1 Picea mariana
ATGATGTGGCACATTCTGGTTGGATGTTCGTTGACCAATAAGATGCTGACACATGTCCCTTTGTGGTTGGTTAATATGTTTGTGTTATGTAAAATGGTATGGAGGCCGCGGGGTTCGACCCCCGGACCTCCTCAAACACTAAAGTTTTCATAACCTTGCGCTAGCCAATACTCCCACCTTTGTTGTTTGTTATATATCCCAATGCATATTTATTTAAGGTTAAGTTTATGCTCATGGTTATAATGCGGGGGGTTTTAAAATTTAAACCCACGGTTCTTGTAATTCATATGACCGTGCCAAGGGGGGCCGCGCCCAGGAGAGGGGCCTAGCGCCGTTTTAAAACTATAATATAGTTTCCAAGTGGGTTATAACTAAATAAATTGGTTTTTTAGTTATTATTTAAGCCTTTTTAATGTAATTAATCCTTTTTTAAGGGTTATTGGGCTTTTTAAGAGCCTAATTCTTGGGAGGAAGTTGGAGATTGAAACCAATTTTCCCAACTATTTAACCAAGGCCATGTTGAGGCCATTTGGTAATGCTTTGGAAGCTTTTTGACGGTTTTGGAGAGCAGAGATGCTGAGGCAAAGCCAGGTCAAGGCCAGTTGAGGCAGGAAAGCTATTGAGGTAGAGATGTTGTCGGACGATTTCTGAGAGCTCGGGACATCAGTTTCAGGTGCCGTAAGTTGTGCAAGATTCTAGAGATCATGGTGAACAAGACCAGATCAGTATAGAAGCCAATCGGCAATGTAAAGATGTACTAATAATCTTTTGAAAAGAAATCAAGAAGCCTCCCTCACAGAGAAAAGGCCCGGAGACGTAGGCAAAGTTGTCGAACTCCGTTATCAAACTTGTGCATTATGGTTTGCTGTTCTTTACTGCATTTCAGATTTGCATATATGTCTATGGCTGTATAATTCATTTCCTTTTCTCGCTCTTTCATTAAAGTTTCCCAATGGTTAATCAATACATGCAAATAATAACTCAAGCATAGTCATTTCGAAAAATCCTGACGGATCAGATACCATCATGTAGAGATTCTCTAGAAATGACATTCTCATTAGCCATGAGAATTTTTCCCCCAATTGCTTTTGAGAACCCCACTTTTTCTATGTTGACATCAACGTAAATCTCTCAGTCTCACAAACCACTCTCTCTAGAGATTCCAATCCTACCTAGGCTCCAATACAATATGAAGTTTTACACCTACAAGAGATACATAAACGCAAGCGCACACACATAGATAAAATCTCGTATCTAATGTGTAAATCCAAACCCAAGAAAACCACACAAAGATATCTTCAGTACCCTTGACCAAGTCAACCAAGAGCATGCCCAATTCAACCAACACCATCCATTTGAGACACATTATAATGTAGACAATAAGCCTCTTAAATACACTGCCATCACATGAAAACCATGGGATAAAGCCATGTGCCACAATAAACCACAAGCACTCAATGATTAACCTAACATGGCTTTGAAAGGGAAAGGTGAAATTGGTATTGCTAATGAAACCAATATGAAAACCAAGTCACCTTACTACTAGTAAGGATGAAGTTCAATATTTAGGAAGAGGATAAATCAATGTCCATAATAGAACTCACATTTTGTAATAATACTCAAATAGACACCAAGAATTATAAGACCAGCGAAAAGATGTAGTACTATTTAGTCCAAAATAGGTAATGTACTTCCATACAAAAATTTATAACATGAATTATGTGGAGGGAAAAGGTGTGAGTGATCACATTTTTTTACTCAGTTTATTTTCCCATTTTTCTAGTGTTGGGGATGACTATAAAGTCTTGCAATCCCAACATTTCTAAATTTATTGAAGTCATTGCCACACTTATTTTATACTTTGGAAATAATAACTTATGTTGAACAAAGAAAATTCATATTTTGAGATGGTTTTTGATGCATTGTTAGAAGAAATTAGAAGAATTGATGCAAGATCACCAACATTGGGGGATAAGTTGCTTTCTATGCCAAAAGAAAGGGGAAACACAATATTTTCCAACAAATCCATGTTGAAAGAGTAACAAAAATGAATGCAAAAGAAACAAAATGAAACAATTTATGAAGTAATGTAAGGCCAGACTACATGCCAACAACAGGGTGGCAAGCAACCACAAAAATATAAGAACAAGAAAAATATAAGGTGCAATTATTGTCATATGCTAGGGCACATACAAAGAGACTATTGGAAGTGGAAGATTGCATTATTTCATCTTGTCATATGTAGAAATCAACATGATCAAGATTTTAAAGTTGATAAGGAGAACTCCAATGACTAAGATTTCTTCACTATATACTTAGGAACGACATAGCACATGACAAGGAAATAAAAATTGCTCTAGATTTATTGCCATCTTTACATGAATAGAATTATCTAGTTCGGAGATAAAAGCTGCCACAAAGTATATGAAGTTGGAGAGTTGCAAGTCCCTATTGCTAATGGAGGAATATTCTGCAAGGAGTGTTGCATGTGCCAAATTTGGCAAGAGCTTTGAAATCTATTGCAAAAATAATAGATTTTGGCTAGAATGTTAAATTCCACTAAAACAATTGGCATTGTGAAGAACCACGCAAGGAATGTTCGTTTACATGCTCCTAAGAAGGGAATTTTTATGTTTTAAAGTAAAATTTATAAGTTGCATCATCTATTATAGAAAATAGTTTGTGGACTAGTGTCATTAGAGGTTTCTTCATGTGAATGCCAAAACTCTATTAGAAATGAAAAAGAAAGGAATGGTAAATGGGATGATGAGCCAAAAAAAATGATTCTAATTTGGACTCATAAATATTGTGCAATTGACAAGCAAATTAGAAGGCACAATGTCTACACTAGAATGTGGGGTTCTAGATTTAGTGCACAGTGATATTTGCAGTCCTAAATATGTAGAATATGTTGGTGGGATGAATTTTTTTAGAGCTTTCCTTGATGTTTTTAGCAGAAAAACTTGTATTTATTAGTCTAAAATGGTTGGTGCATTTAGTGTTTTTCCACAATTTCAAGCAATGGTTGAAAAGTAGTTGGAGCACTCAAGTTATTTTGCAAGAAAGCTAGCATAATGAGGCAATTTACAACTCCATATTCCTCTCAACAAAATGATGTTATGGGAGGAAGAATAGAACAATGGTGGATTTAGATGCATACTAGTTTTTTCAACATGATAGAAGATATTGGACAAAAGTTTTTTCAACAACAACATATTTGTAGAATAGATTGTGGCAATAAATGAGAAAATTTTAGAAGTAGCTTGGTTTGGACTGATCGATTGGGTATATCTCGAGCCATTGAAAGAATAATTGTAATCCTCTCCACCTGAGTTCAAATCCCACCATTCCACCATGGAGGAAAGATAGTGCGTGCTAACTTTACAATACTATTCAACCGTGGGGAAAATATAGCATGCGTTAGCTTTTTCCCTTCTTCACAAGCACAAGTTCATCTTGAACAACATCATTCCACCATGGGGGAAGGCTAGCACTATCTTTCCCTCTTGCAGAAGCACCAGCACATCTCAAACAACATCACTCCAACATCAGGGAAAGCTAGCGCATGCTAGCTTTCCCTCTTGCAAAAGCGCAAGCACATCTCAAACAACATCATTACACTGTGGGAAAGCTAGCGTGTGCTAACTTTCGAACAACATCACTCCACGGTGGAGGAAATACAAGCGCATTTCAAGTAACATCACTCCACGGTGGAGGAAAGCTAGTGCGTGCTAACTTTCCTTCTTGCACATGCACAAGTGTATTTCAAAAAACAACATTCCATTGTGGAGGAAAGCTAGTGCATGCTAGTTTTCCTTCCTGCACAAACACAAACACATTTCAAGCAACAACATTCCATTGTGGAAGAAATCTAGAGTGCTAGTTTTCCTTCTTAAACAAACACAAGCACATTTCAAACAACAATCCATTATCGAGGAAAGCTATTGTGTGCTAGGTTTCCTTATTGCACAAGAACAAACACAATTTGAACAACAACATTCCACTGTGGAGGAAAGCTAACATGTGCTAGGTTTATTTCTTGTACAAGCACAAGCGCATTTTGAACAACAACATTTCACTATGGAGGAAAGCTAGCATGCGATAGTTTTCATTCTTAAACAAAACAAATGCATTTCGAAAAACATCATTCCACTATGGAGCAAAGCTAACGCATGTTAACTTTCCTTCTTGCACAAGAAAAAGCGTATTTCAAGCATCATCATTCCACTATGGAGGAACATTGGTGCATGCTAGCTTTCCTTCTTGCACAAGCAGAAGCGCATTTCGAACATCATTCCACTGTGGAGGAACACCAATGCATACTAGTTTTCCTTCTTGTACAAGCAAAAATGCATTTTAATCAGCATCATTCCACTATGTAGGAATGCTAGCGCATGCTAGCTTTCCTTCTTACACAAGCATAAATGAATTTCAAACAAAATCATTCCAATGTGAAGGAAAACTAGCACATGCTATCTTTCCTTCTTGCACAAGCATAAGCACATTTCGGACAACATCATTCCGCTATGAAGGAAATATAGGGTGTGTTAGCATTCCCTCCTGCACACGCACAAGCTCATCTTGAACAACATCATTTGACCATGGGAGAAAGCTAGTTTCTGCTAGCTTTCCCTATTGCAAAAGCACAAGTGCATCTCAAACAACATCATTCCACCGTGGGGGAAAGCTAGCGTCTGTTGGATTTATCTCTTTCACAAGTATAAATGAAACTCAAACAACATCATTCCATTGTGGGGGAAAGCCGACGCGTGGTAGCTTTCCCTCTTAGAAAAGCACAAGTGAATCTTGAACAACATCATTCCATTGTGGGGGAAAGCTAGCGCGTGCTAGCTTTCCCCGTTGCAAAAGCACAGGCGCATCTCGAACAACATTATTCCACCATCGAGGAAGGCTAGAGCATACTAGCTTTCATTCTTGCACAAGCACAAACACATCTCAAACAACATCATTAGACCATGGGGGAATGCTAGCACTTGTTAACTTTTCCTCTTGCACAAGCACAAATGCATCTTGAACAACATAATTCTACCGTGGGGAAAGAAAATGCATGCTATCTTTTCCTCTTGCACAAGCACAAATGCATCTCAAACAACATTATTCCACCATGGGGGAAATATAGCATGTGTTATCTTTCCCTCTTGCACAAGTGCATGCCCGTTTCAAAAAACACCATTCCATCGTGGGAAAAAGCTAGTGCATGTTAGCCTTCCCTCTTGTATAAGTACAAATGCAAGCAAATACCGAACAACATTGTGCCACCGTGGGGGAAAGCTAGCACGCCAAGCAAAAACACATCTCGAACATCATCCCACCATGGGGGAAAGCTAGTGTGTGCTAGCTTTCCCTCTTGCACAAGCATATACTCATCTCGAACAACATCATTCCACTATGGGGTAAAGCTAGTGCATGCTAGCTTTCTCTCTTACACAAGCACAAGTGCATCTCGAACAACATCATTCCTCTGTGGGGTAAAACTAGCATATGCTAGCTTTCCATCTTGCAGAAGCACAAGCACAACTTGAACAACATAATTCCACTATGGGGGAAAGCTAGAGCGTGCTAGCTTTCCCTCTTGCACAAACACAAGAACATCTCAAACAACACCATTCTAGCATGGACAAAAACTTTCACATGTTAGCCTTCCCTCTAGCACATCTCAAACAATATCATTCCACCGTCAAGGAAAGATAGTGCGTGCTAGTTTTCCCTCTTGCACAAGCACAAGTGCATCTCGAACAACATAATTCCACCATGGCAGAAAACTAGCGCACACTAGCTTTCTCTCTTGCACAAGCACAGGCACATCCCAAACATCATTTCACCATGGGGGAAAGCTAGCATGTGCTAGCTTTCCCTCTTGCACAAGCACAAGCTCATACCAAACATCATTCAATGTGGGGGAAAGCTAGTGCCTGCTAGCTTTCCCTCTTGCACAAGCGTATCTCGAACAACATCATTCCACCATGGGGAGAAGCTAGTGTGTGTCAAATTTCCCTATTGCACAAGCACAAGCACATCTCAAACAACATCATTCCACCATGGGGGAAAGCTAGTGCATGCTAGCTTTCCCTCTTGTAAAAAAACAAGCCATATCGAACAACATCATTCCACCGTGGGAGAAAGCTAGCATGTGCTAGCTTTCCCTCTTGCACAAGCACAAGTGCATCTCGAAAAACATCATGCTACCGCAGGGGAAAGCTAGCATGTGCTATCTTTCCCTCTTGCACAAGCATAAATGCATCTCAAACATCATTCCACTGTGAAGGAAATCTAGGGCGGGTTAGCATTCCCTCCTGCACACGCACAAGCTCATTTTGAACAACATCATTCCACTGTGGGGGAAAGCTAGTTTCTGCTAGCTTTCCCTATTGCAAAAGCACAAGTGCACCTCGAACAACATCATTCCACTGTGGGGGAAAGCTAGCGTCTGTTGGATTTCTCACTTGCACAAGTATAAATAAAACTCGAACAACATCATTCCATTGTGGGGGAAAGCTGACGTGTGGTAGCTTTCCCTCTTAGAAAATCACAAGTGCATATTGAACAACATCATTCCATTGTGGGGGAAAGCTAGCGCATGCTAGATTTCCCCCTTGCAAAAGCACAAGTGCATCTCGAACAACATTATTCCACCATCAGGGAAGGCTAAAGCATGCTAGCTTTCCCTCTTGCACAAGCACAAGCGCATCTCGAACAATATCATTACACCATGGGGGAATGCTAGAACTTGTTAACTTTTTCTCTTGCACAAGCACAAACGCATCTTGAACAACATCATTCTACCATGGGGAAAGCCAATCCATGCTATCTTTTCCTCTTGCACAAGCACAAATGCATCTCGAAAAACATTATTCCACCATGGGGTAAAGCTAGCACGTGTTATCTTTCGCTCTTGCACAAGCGTGTGCGTGTTTCGAACAACATCATTCCATCATGGGAAAAATCTAGTGCATGTTAGCATTCCCTCTTGTATAACTAAAAACACAAGCACATATCAAACAACATTGTTCCACCGTGGGGGAAAGCTAGCATGCCAAGCAAAAATGCATCTCGAAGATCATCCCACCATGGGGAAAGCTAGTGCGTGCTAGCTTTCCCTCTTGCACAAGTAGATACTCATCTCGAACAACGTCATTCCACTATGGGGTAAAGCTAGTGCATGCTATCTTTCTCTCTTGCACAAGCAAAAGTGCATCTCGAACAACATCATTCCTCTGTGGGATAAAACTAGCATGTGCTAGCTTTCAATCATGCTGAACCACAAGCACAACTTGAACACCATGATTACACTGTGGGGGAAAGCTAGAGCATGCTCGTTTTCCCTCTTGCACAAACACAAGTGCATTTCAAACAACACCATTCTAGCATGAATGAAAACTTGCACATGTTAGCCTTCCCTCTAGCAAAAGAACAAGCACATCTCAAACAATATCATTCCACCATCAAGGAAAGCTAGTGCATGCTAGTTTCCCCTCTTGCACAAGCACAAGTGCATCTTGAACAACATCATTCCACTGTGGAGGAAAGCTTGTGCCTACTAGCACTCCCTCTTGCACAAGCATAAGCACATCTCGAACAACATCATTCCACCATTGAAAAAAACTGGCGCGTGCTATCTTTCTATATTGCACAAGCACAGGCACATCCCAAACATCATTCAATCGTGGGGGAAAGCTAGCACATGCTAGCTTTCCCTCTTGCACAAGCACAATCTCATACCAAACATTATTCAATGTGGGGGAAAGCTAGCGCATCCTAGCTTTCCCTCTTGCATAAGCGCATCTCGAACAACATCATTCCACCATGGGGGGAAGCTAGTGTGTGTCATCTTTCCCTATTGCATAAGCACAAGCGCATCTCAAACAACATCATTCCTCCATGGGGGAAAGCTAGTGCATGCTATCTTTCCCTCTTGCAAAAACACAAGTACATATCGAACAATATCATTCCACCATGGGAGAAAGCTAGCATGTGCTAGCTTTCCCTCTTGCACAAGCACAAGTGCATCTCGAAAAACATCATGCCATCGTGGGAGAAAGCTAGAAAAGATAGCATGTGCTAGCTTTCCCTCTTGCACAAGCACAAATGCATCTCAAACATCATTCCACTGTGAGGGAAAGCTAGCGCATGCTAGTTTTCCCTCTTGCACAAGCACAAGTGCATCTTGAACAACATCACTCCACCATGGGGGAAAGCTAGCATGCTCTAGTTTTCCCTCTTGCACAAGCACAAACGCATCTCAAACAACATCATCCAACCATGAGGAAAATCTAATGCGTGCTAGATTTCCATCTTGAACAAGCAGGAGCACATCTCAAACATCATCCCATCGTGGGGGAAAGCTAGCGCGTGCTAGCTTTCTCTCTTACACAAGTAGGAGCACATTTTGAAAAACATCATCCCACCTTGGGGGAAAGCTAGCGCATGCTAGCTTTCCCTCTTACACAGGAAGGAGCGCATCTTGAACAACATCATCTGTCTATGGAGGAAAGCTAGCACACACTAGCTTTCCCACTTGCACAAGTAGGAGCACATCGCGAATAATATCATCCCACCGTAGCGAAAAGTTAGTGCATTCTAGCTTTCTCTCTTGCACAAGTAGGAGCGCATCTCAAACAACATCATCCGTTTGTGGGGGAAAGCTAGCACACGCTAGCTTTCCCTCTTGTACAAGCAGGAGTGCATCATGAACAATATCATCCCACTGTGGCGGAAAGTTATTGCATTCTATCTTTCCCTCTTGCACAAGTAGGAGCGCATCTCGAACAACATCATCCCACCATTACGTGTGCTAGCTTTTCCTCTTGCATAAGAAGTAGTGCATCTCGAGCAACATCATCCCACCAGTGGGGAAAGCTAGCGCGTGCTATATTTACCTATTGCACAAGCACGAGCTCATCTTGGACAACATCATCCCACCGTGGGGGAAGCTAGTACGTGTTAGCTTTCCCTCTTGCACAAGCACAAGCTCATCTCAAACAACATCATCCCACTCTAGGGGAAAGCTAGCTCCTACTAGCTTTCCCTAATGAGCAAACACGAGCTCATCTCAAACAACATCATACCACCATGGGAGAAAGATAGTGCATGCTAGCTTTCCCTCATGCACAAGCACAAGCACAAGCACAAGCACAAGCACATCTCGAACAACATGATTCCACTGTAGGAAAATGACAACGCAAGTTAGCTTTCCCTCTTTCATAAGCACAAGCACAAACGCATCTTGAACAACATCACTCAAACCTAGGGGAAAGCTAATGTGTGCTAGTTTTCCTTCTTGCACAAGCACCGACGCATCTCAAAAATCATCCCACCATGGGGGTAAGCTAGCGCGTGCTAGATTTCTCTCTTACACAAGCATATACACATATCGAACAACATCATTTCACTGTGGGTGTAATCTAGTGCATGCTATCTTTCTCTCTTGCACAAGCACTAGCACATCTCAAACAACATCATTCCTCCATGGGGTAAAACTAGCGTAGGATAGATTTCCATCTTGCAGAAGCATAAGCACATCTTGAACAACATCATTCCACTGTGGGGGAAATCTAGCGCGTGCTAGCTTTGCCTCTTGTACAAACAAGCGCATCTTGAACAACATCATTTTAGCATGGAGGAAATCTTGCACATGCTAGTTTTCCCTCTTGTACAAGCATAAGCTCATCTTGAACAACATCATTCCACCATTAAGGAAATCTAGCATGTGCTAGCTTTCCCTCTTGAACAAGCACAAGTGCATCTCGAACAACATCATTCCATCATGGGGGAAAGCTAGTTTCTACTAGCTTTCCCTATTGCACAAACACAAGTGCATCTCGAACAACATCGTTCCACTGTGGAGAAAAGTTAGCTTATGTTGGATTTTTCTCTTGCACAAGTATAAATGAAACTCAAATAACATCATTCCATTGTGGGGGAAAGCTGACGCATGGTAGCTATCCCTCTTAGAAAACCACAAGTGCATCTTGAACAACATCATTCCATTGTTGGGGAAAGCTAGCGCGTGCTAGCTTTCCCCCTTGCAAAAGCACAAGCGCATCTCAAACAACATTAATACACCATGGGGGAAGGCTAGAGCATGCTAGATTTCCCTCTTGCACAAGCATGAGTGCATCTTGAACAACATCATTACACCATGGGGGAATGCTAGCACTTGTTAACTTTTCCTCTTGCACGAGCACAAACGCATCTTGAACAACATCATTCTACTGTGGGGAAAGCCAATGCATGCTATATTTTCCTCTTGCACAAGGACAAATGCATCTCGAACAACATTATTCCACCATGGGGGAAAGCTAGCACGTGTTATATTTCCCTCTTGCACAAGCGCATGCATGTTTCGAACAATATCATTCCATCGTGGGAAAAATCTAGTGCATGTTAGTTTTCCCTCTTCTATAAGTACAAACGCAAGAACATATCAAACAACATCGTTCCATCGTGGGGGAAAGCTAGCACGCCAAGCAAAAAAGCATCTCGAACATCATCCCACAATGGGGGAAAGCTAGTGCGTGCCAAATTTCCCTCTTGCACAAGCATATACTCATCTCAAACAATGTCATTCCACTATGGGGTAAAGCTAGTGTGTTCTATCTTTCTCTCTTGCACAAGCACAAGTGCATCTCAAACAACATCATTCCTCTATGGGGTAAAACTAGCATATGTTAGCTTTCCATCTTGCAGAAGCACAATCACAACTTGAATAACATCATTTCACTGTGGGGAAAGCTAGAGGGTGCTAGCTTTCTCTCTTGCACAAACACAAGTGCATCTCAAACAACACCATTCTAGCATGGACAAAAACTTACACATGTTAGCCTTCCCATCGTCAAGGAAAGCTAGTGAATGCTAGTTTTCTCTCTTGCACAAGCACAAGTGCATCTCAAACAACATCATTCCACCATGGAGTAAATCTTGCGCCTACTAGCACTTCCTCTTGTACAAGAATAAGCGCGTCTCGAACAACATCATTCCACCATGGCCGAAAACTAGCACATGCTAGCTTTCTCTCTTGCACAAGCACAGGCACATCCCAAACATCATTCCACTGTGGGGGAATGCTAACACTTGCTAGATTTCCCTCTTGCACAAGCACAAGCACTTGCTAGCTTTCCCTCTTGCAAAAGTGCATCTCGAACAACATCATTCCACCATGGGGGGAAGCTAGTGCGTGTTAGCTTTCCCTATTGCAAAAGCACAAGCGCATATCAAACAACATTATTCTGCCATTGGGGAAAGCTATTGCATGCTATCTTTACCTCTTGCAAAAGCACAAGCACATATCGAACAACATCATTCCATCGTGGGAGAAATCTAGAGCGTGCTAGCTTTCCCTCTTACACAAGCACAAGTGCATCTCGAAAAAAATCATGCCACAACGGGGGAAAGCTAACACGTGCTAGATTTCCCTCTTGCACAAGCACAAATGCATCTCAAACATCATTCCATTGTGAGGGAAAGCTAGCACATGCTAGCTTTGCTAGCTTTCCCTCTTTCACAAGTACAAGTGCATCTTGAACAACATCACTCCACTGTGGGGGAAAGCTTGCATGCGCTAGTTTTCCCTCTTGCACAAGCACAAGCGCATTTTGAACAACATCATCCAACCATGAGGGAAATATAGTGCATGCTAGATTTCCATCTTGAACAAGCATGAGTACATCTCAAACATCATCCCATCGTGGGGGAAAGCTAGCGCGTGCTAGCTTTCCCTCTTGCACAAGTAGGAGCACATTTCGAAAAACATCATCCCACCTTGGGAGAAAGCTAGCGCATGCTAGCTTTCCCTCTTGCACAAATAGGAGTGCATCTTCAACAACATCATCCATCCGTGGGGGAAAGCTAGTGAGTGCTAGCTTTCCCTCTTGCACAAGTAGGAGCGCATCGCGAACAATATCATCCCACTGTGGCAAAAAGTTAGTGCATTCTAGCTTTCCCTCTTGTGCAAGTAGGAGCGCATCTCGAAAAACATCATCCCACCACTAGATGTGCTAGCTTTCCCTCTTGCACAAGAAAGAGTGCATCTCGAACAACATCATCGCACCAATGGGGAAAGCTAGCACGTGCTAGATTTTCCTCTTGCACAAGCACGAGTTCATCTCAGACAACATCATCCCACTGTGGGGGAAGCTAGTGCATGCTAGATTTCCCTCCTACATAAGCACACGCTCATCTTGGACAACATCATCCCACTCTAGGGGAAAGCTAGCGTGTGCTAGCTTTCCCTAATGTGCAAACACGAGATCATCTCAGACAACATCATCCCACTCTGGGGGAAAGCTAGCATCCCTCTTACACAAGCACAAGCACATCTCGAACAAATGATTCCACTGTAGGAAAACAATAACGCAAGATAGCTTTCCCTCTTTCATAAGCACAAGCACAAACGCATGTTGAACAAGATCACTCCAACCTAGGGGAAAGCTAGCGTGTGCTAGTTTTCCCTCTTGCACAAACACCAGCGCATCTCGAAAATCATCCCACCATGGGGGTAAGCTAGTGTGTGCTATATTTCTCTCTTACACAAGAATATACGCATATCGAACAACATCATTTCACTGTGGGTGGAAGCTAGTGCATGCTATATTTATCTATTGCACAAGCACAAGCACAAGCACATATCGAACAACATCATTCCTCTATGGGGTAAAACTAGTGCAGGATAGCTTTCCATCTTGTAGAAGCACAAACACATCTTGAACAACATCATTCCACTGTGGGGGAAAGCTAGTGCGTGCTAGCTTTGCCTCTTGTACAAACAAGCGCATCTCGAACAACATCATTTTAACATGAAGGAAAGCTTGCACATGGTAGTCTTCCCTCTTGCACAAGCATAAGCTCATCTTGAACAACATCATTCCACCGTCAAGGAAATATAGCATGTGCTAGCTTTCCCTCTTGAACAAGCACAAGTGCATCTCAAACAACATCATTCCACCGTGGGAGAAATATAGTTTTTGTTGGCTATCCCTCTTGCAAAAGCACAAGCACATATCGAACAACATCATTCCATTGTGGGGGAAAGCTAGCGCATAAGCATGCTAGCTTTCCCTCTTGCATAAGCATAGGCACATCTCAAACATCATTCGACTGTGGGGAAAAGCTAACACAAGCTAGTTTTCCCTCTTGCACAAGCACAAGCTCATCTCAAACAACATCATTCAATGTGGGGAAAAGCTAGCATGTGCTATATTTTCCTCTAACACAAGCACATCTCGAATAACATCATTCCACCATGGGGTGAATTTAGTGTGTGCTAGCTTTTCCTATGGCGCAATCACAAGTGCATCTTGAAAAACATCATTCCACCATGGGGGAAAGCTAGCGTATGCTAGCTTTCCCTCTTACACAAGCACAAGCGCATCTCAAACAACATCATTTCAGTGTTGGGGAAAGCTAGCGCATGCTAGATTTCCCTCTTGCACAAGAACAAGCGCATCTTGAACATCATCCTACCATGGGGGAAAGCTAGCGCGTTCTAGCTTTCCCTCTTACACAAGCATATACACATCTCGAACAAGATCATTCCACTGTGGGGGAAAGCTAGTGTGTGCTAGATTTCTCTCTTGCACAAGCATAAGTGCATCTCGAACAACATCATTCCTCTGTGGGGTAAAACTAGTGCATGCTAACTTTCAGTCTTGCAGAAGCACAAGAACATCTTGAATAACATCATTTAAATGTGGGGGAAAGCTAGCATGCGCTAGTTTTCCCTATTGCACAAGCACAAGCGCATCTCGAACAACATCATCCAACCATGAGAGAAATCTAGTGCATGCTAGATTTTCAGCTTGAACAAGCAGGAGAACATCTCAAACATCATCCCATTATGGAGGAAAGCTAGCACATGCTAGCTTTCCCTCTTGCACAAGTAGGAGCACATTTTGAAAAAAATCATCCCACCTTGGGGAAAGCTAGCGCATGCTAGCTTTCCCTCTTGCACAAGCAGGAGTGCATCTTCAACAACATCATCCGTCCGTGGGGGAAGGCTAGCACTCGCTAGCTTTCCCTCTTGCACAAGTAGGAGCGCATCACGAAACAATATCATCCCACAGTGGCGAAAAATTAGTGCATTCTAGCTTTCCCTCTTACGCAAGTAGGAGCGCATCTCGAACAACATCATCCCACCACTAGGCATGCTAGCTTTCCCTCTTGCACAAGCAGGAGTGCATCTCGAACAACATCATCCCACCAGTGGGGAAAGCTAGCGCATGCTATATTTCCCTCTTGCACAAGCACGAGTTCATCTCGGACAACATCATCCCACTGTGGGGGAAGCTAGTGCATGCTAGCTTTCCCTCTTGCACTAGCACAAGCTCATCTCGAACAACATCATTTCACTCTAGGGGAAAGCTAGCACGTGCTAGCTTTCCCTAATGTGCAAACACGAGCTCATCTCAGACAACATCATCCCACTGTGGGGGAAAGCTAGCGTCCCTCTCGTACAATCACAAGCACATCTCGAACAACATGATTCCACCATAGGAAAATGATAAGGCAAGCTAGCTTTCCCTCTTTCACAAGCACAAGCACAAATGCATCTTGAACAACATCACTCCAACCTAGGGGAAAGCTAGAGTGTGCTAGTTTTTCCTCTTGCACAAACACTAGCGCATCTCAAAAATCATCCCACCATGAGGGTAAGCTAGTGCATGCTAGATTTCTCTCTTACACAAGAATATACGCATATAGAACAACATCATTTCACTGTGGGTGGAAGCTAGTGCATGCTATATTTCTCTATTGCACAAGCACAACCACATCTCGAACAACATCATTCCTCTGTGGGGTTAAACTAGCACATGATAGCTTTCCATCTTACAGAAGCAGAAGCACATCTTGAACAACATCATTCCACTGTGGGGGAAAGCTAGCGCGTGCTAGCTTTGACTCTTGTACAAACAAGCACATCTTGAACAACATCATTTTAGCATGGAGGAAATCTCGCACATGGTAGTATTCCCTCTTGCACAAGCATAAGCTCATCTTGAACAACATCATTCCACCGTCAAAGAAATCTAGTGTGTGCTATCTTTCCCTCTTGAACAAACACAAGTGCATCTCGAACAACATCATTCCACAGTGGGGGAAAGATAGTTTTTGTTGGCTTTCCCTCTTGCAAAAGCACAAGCACACATCTCGAACAACATCATTCCACCATGGGGGAAAGCTAGCACATGCTATTTTTTGCTCTTGCATAAGCATGGGCACATCTCGAACATCACTCGACCATGGGGGAAACCTAACATGAGCTAGTTTTCCCTCTTGCACAAGCACAAGCTCATCTCAAACAACATCATTCAATGTGGGGAAAATCTAGCATGTGCTATCTTTTCCTCTAGCACAAGCACATCTCAAATAAAATCATTCCACCATGAGGTGAAGCTAGTGTGTGATAGCTTTCTCTATTTCACAATCACAAGTGCTTCTCGAACAACATCATTCCACCATGGGCGAAATCTAGCGCATTCTAGCTTTCCCTCTTACACAAGCACAAGCACATCTTGAACAACATCATTCCAGTGTTGGGGAAAGCTAGTGCATGCTAGCTTTCCCTCTTGCACAAGAACAAGCACATCTCGAACATCATCCTACCATGGGGGAAAGCTAGCGCGTGCTAGCTTTCCCTTTTACACAAGCATATACACATCTCGAACAAGATCATTTCACTATGGGGGAAATCTAGCGTGTGCTAGCTTTATCTCTTGCACAAGCACAAGCGCATCTTGAACAACATCATTCCTCTGTGGGGTAAAACTAGTGCATGCTAACTTTCAGTCTTGCAGAAGCACAGTCACATCTTGAATAACATCATTCCATTGTGGGGAAAAGCTAGTGTGTGCTAGCTTTCCCTCTTTCACAAACACAAGCACATCTCAAACAACATCATTCTAGCATGGAGGAAAGCTTGCACATGCTAAACTTCCCTCTTGCACAAGCATAAGCACATCTCAAACAACATCATTCCACCATTAAGGAAAGCTAGTGCGTGTTAGATTTTCCTCTTGCATAAGCACAAGTGCATCTCAAACAACATCATTCCACCACGGTGGAAAGCTAGTGCTTGCTAGCTTTCTCTCTTGCACAAGCACAAGACCATCTCGAACAACACAATCCACCGTCGTGGAAAGCTAGCACGTGCTAGCTTTCCCTCTTGCACAAGCACAAGCACATCTCGAACATCATTCCATTGTGTGGGAAAGCTAGCGCATGCTAGCTTTCCCTCTTGCACAAGAACAAGCTCATCTCACACATCATTCAACATGGGGGAAAGCTAGCATGTGCTAGCTTTCCCTCTTACACAAGCACATCTCAAACAACAAATTATTTTCCAGATTGTCTAACCCAACATTATCAGTAGGAGAAATATCACCTTCATCACACTTGTTCTGTTCAACTTTATCTTGCAAATCTGAGTTGTCCCTGCCACACCAATTCTCTACTTCTTCATTCTCAAACATCCATTCTTCATCTTCCTCTAAAAGAGCCAGTAAAACATCATATGACCTGACCTGTAAGTATTCTTTCACAACAGAGCCTTTATCATCAAGGTTTTCTGAACTTGTACAGTGATGTTCATCATTCTCATGGATTGTTGAGCCTACATAGTGCCCTTGTTTCTAATCATTCTCACTTGAAATTGTATCGAGCTCTGAGACATAACCATGTTCTTGGATAAAGCATGGTTTTTTGTCCATGTAATAATAAAAGTAAGAACATAATTGTTCAATGTATTTCATATGCATTGGAAGGTGAGAACCTATGGATACATCATCCTCTCCATCATGATTACACTCCTACAACCTATGGTAATGAGAGCCTAGCATTGTCTTATTTAGAGGAGCATTTGGATTTTAGGTCTGTTGGTCATTCAAGCTATCAAAATTTCCCAACGATTGGATTTCCAGCCATTGCATATAACAAGGTAAACAATGATGACCCAACTACAAACACATACATGAAGTGAAAAGATGTGTGTTTGATCGATGCATAACAATAAGTAGAACCTCGGGTAGAGTATTTATATGCCCCCATTTGCCATCAAACTTGAGTAGCAAAATAACCATGTGGAATACAAATTCTTAACCTATTGTCTGAACCGTTTGTTACAATTTGAGAGGCTACTAAGCTTTAAGATTACAAAAATGGACAACTACATGGGGGACAGACTATGCTTTATTGTAGTGCATATGTGCTCAAGCCTCTTAGCAAATATTGTTGCCAAACTGTTGCGGATGATGTTTGATCCTTGTCCAGTGAATATATAGGCCCACTTGATTTTATTATCATCACTTATGAGGAAGAAAGGGTCTCTAATTGCAGTGTTTAATGGATGGAGGATATGTCAACATTTCCAACAATCCCTTACTTGGAAGATTACTCCGTGGGTGCAGGAAAGTCATAGATTATGAAACTGGGTGACAGAGATTCTTATGTAAAGTTCTTGCAAATTTCTTTAAAGTCCAACCCCATGGTCGAGTTAAGCATAGCCAAACTAGGGAAGCATTAATAGGCTTTAGGTATTATTTGTTTTGAAGAATCTATGGATTAGTTTCATCACAAAAACCAAAATGATATTAAAATCATAGTTTCGGTTAGTAAAGTCCTTGTCACTGCAAAAACCCAAGAAAACATAGATAAAATCCCATATCTAATGTGTAAATCCAAACCCAAGAAAACCACACAAAGATATCTTTAGTACCCTTGACCAAGTCAACCAAGACTATGCCCATATTTAATTCACAACTCTTTCTCTCATAAACATACTAGCAAGTTAGCAACCCTTTTTGCTACCCAAACTACCTCTAGCTCCACTTCTTCGTATGATTATCCAATAAATGATATAAGTTGGTCCTGTCAGGATCGGCTTGTGATCTGACCCACCAAGTAGGATGGGCTTATGATCTGACCCACCAAAGGGGATGATTTTGGAGAGGGGTCTCAAGACCAAGAGTAGGAAGGAACTTTGAACCAGAAATTTGTCTAATCTGGCAGTGATGTGGGCAGGGCCAATACACTTGTTGGTCCAAGTAAATTTTTCTTTGGAGGGTTTGATGTCCGTTAGATCCCAATCAAGAATTAGATCATCGGCCCATTCTCAAATCAGATCTCTAGTCACCGAACCTCCCCTCTTCTCTGACGGATTTAGGAATACATTAAGATCTCCTGCTATGATTATGTTTTCTAAATGTATTCCACTGGCACCTTCCCGAAAAAGCTCCCAACAAAGTTTTTTTTCTGAGAAGAGGATTGGAACGTAAATATTGAAAAGACAGACCTGACTTTCAGTGGCTTTATAGAGCAGTTGGGCAAGGATCCAATGTGTGCACCAATTGGAGGAAACTAGTTTGAATTTGGAAGCGTCCCACAGGGTGTCCTGAGGCACCTCTGGAGCTAACAATGACCCCTCCACCTTTTTTCCAAAATTTTAGACTTGATTGGAGGAATGAGTTTTCCTCTAGCTTGGACTCTTGGATTAGTAGAAGATCTGGCTAAGATGATCTAACCTTGTCTTCATTGCATCTTCCTTAGTTTTACTAACTAACCCCCTACAGTTCCGAGAGAATGCAATCATTAATTAGTTTTGGGGGTGGGGTGGCGCCTTTGTGAAGTTGCCCCTGGTTTCTGGTATTTTGAGGATTCTTAAGGAGTTTGTCTAGCGTTGGCTGAGATACTTGTAGCTTATTCTTATAAATGTACTGCTCTCTTCTTTCTTTTTTGGTTTTCCTTCCTCAGGAGGATTTCTTCTTGCCAGTCCTGGTAGTTTTGACTTCACCTTCTTCATCCTCGAACCCATCTGCTTCGGAGTCTAGTGCGTGGAAAGATAGTGCGTGCTAAGTTTCCTTCTTGAACAAGCACACGCTCATTTTGGACAATATCATCCCACCGTAGGGGAAAGCTACCTCGTTCTAGCTTTCCCTCTTGCACAAGCACGAGCTCATCTCAGACAACATCATCCCACTGTGGGGAAAAGCTAGCTCATGCTAGCTTTACCTTTTGCACAAGCACGAGCTCATCTTGGACAACATCATCCCACCATGGGTGAAACCTAGCATTTCCTTCTCACACAAGCACGAGTTCATCGTGAACAAAATCATCCCATTGTGGGGGAAAGCTAGCTCGTGCTACCTTTCCCTCTTGCACAAGCAGCAGCTCATCTCGAACAACATCATCCCATCATGGGGGAAAGCTAGCGTGTTCTACCTTTCCGTCTTGCACAAGCACGAGATCATCTCGGACAACATCATCCCATCATGGGGTCAAGATAGTGCATGCTAGCTTTCCCTCTTGCAAAAGCATGAGCTCATATCGAACAAGATCATCCCATCATGGGGGAAAGGTAGCACGTGTTGGCTTTCACTCTTGCACAAGCATGAGATCATCTCGGACAACATCATCCCACTGTGGGAGAAATCTAGCACGTGCAAGCTTCCCTCTTGCATAAGCACGAGCTCATCTCAAACATCATCCCACCATACGGGAAATCTATCACATCCTAGCTTTCCCTTTTGCACAAGCACAAGCTCATCACAGACAACCACATCCCATTGTTTAGATTTCCCTCTTGCACAAGCACGAGAAAGTCTCGGACTACATCATCCTACAATGGGGAAAAGCTAGCACGTGCCTCTTGCAAAATCACAAGGTCATCTGGGACAACATTGTCCCATCGTGGGGGTAAGAAAACGTGTGCTAGTTTTCTTCTTGCACAAGCACGAGCTCATCTCGGACAACATCATTGCATTGTAGGGAAAGTTGGCACGTGCTAGATTTCCCTCTTCCACAAGCATGACCTCATCTCAAACAACAACATCCCACCATGGGGGAAAGTTAGCTTTCCCGTGCTAGCTTTCCCTCTTGCACAAGCATGACCTCATCTCAGACAACATCATCCCATCATGGGGGAATGGTAGCATGTGCTAGCTTTCCGTCTTGTACAAGCTCGAGCTCATCTCGGACGACATCATCCCACCCTAGGAAAAAGCTAGTGCATGCTAGCTTTCCATCTTGCACAAGCACAAGCTCATCTAGGACAACATCATCCCACCATGGGGGAAAGCTAGCGCTTGCTAGATTTCCCTCTTGCACAAGCACAAGTTCATCTCGGACAACATCATCCCATTGTGGGGGAAAGATAGCTCGTGCTAGCTTTCCCTCTTCCACAAGCACGAGTTCATCTCAAACAACACCATCCCACCATGTGAATGCTACATTTCCCTCTTGCACAAGCACGAGCTCATCTCAGACAACATCGTCCCAATGTGGGTGAAAGCTAGCATGTGCTAGCTTTCCCTCTTACACAAGCACAAGCTCATCTCAGACAACATTATCGCACTGTGGGGGAAAAAATGCTAGTTTTCCCTCTTGCATAAGCACGACTACATCTCGGGCAACATCATCCCACTGTGGGGGAAAGCTAGCACGTGCTAGCTTTCCCTATTGCAAAAGCACGAGTTCATCTCGGACAACATCATCCCACCGTGGGCATACTAGCTTTCCCTCTTGCACAAGCACGAGCTCATCTCGAACAACATCATACCAGAGTGGGTGAAAACTAGCATGTGCTAGCTTTCCCTCTTGCACAAGCACGATCTCATCTTGAACAACATCATCCCACTGTGGGGGATAGTTGGCTTATGCTAGCTTTCCCTCCTGCACAAGCACAAGCTCATCTCAGACAACATCATCCCACCATGGGGGAAAGAAAATGTGTGCTAGCTTTCCCTCTTGCACAAGCACAATCTCATCTCGGACAACATCATCCCATCATGGGGAAAAACTAGCGCATGCTAGTTTTCCCTTTTACACAAGCATGAGCTCATCTTGGACAACATCATCCCATCGTGGGGGAAAGCTAGCGTGTGCTAGCTTTCCCTCTTGCACAAATGCGAGTGCGTCTTCGACAACATCCCACCGTGGAGCAAATCTAGCTCATGCTAGTTGTCCCTCTTGCAAAAGCATGAGCTCATCTCAGACAACATCATCCCACCCTGGGGTTGCTAGCTTTCCCTTTTACACAATCATGAACTCATCTCGACAACATCATCCCACCATGGGGTAAAGCTACCTCTTGCACAAGCACAAGCTAATCTCAGACAACATCATTCCATTGTGGGGGAAAGCTAGTGCGTGTTAGCTTTCCCTCTTGCACAAGCACGAGCTCATCTCTGACAACATCATCCCACCATAGGGGAAAGCTAGCGCGTGTTAGCTTTCCCTCTTGCACAAGAACAAGATCATCTCGAACAACATCATCGCATCATTAGGGAAAGCTAGCGCATGCTATCTTTCCCTCTTGGACAAGTGCATACTAGCTTTCCCTCTTGGACAAGCACAAGCTCATCTAAGACAACATCATCCCACAATGGGAAAATCTAGCGTGTGCTAGCTTCCCCTCTTGCACAAGCACAAGCTCATCTCAGACAACATCATCGCATCGTGGGGGAAAGCATGCTAGTTTTCCCTCTTGCACAAGCACAAGTGCATATTGTACAACATCATCCCATTGTGGGGGAAAGCTAGCGTGTGCTAGTTTTCCCTCTTGCACAAGCACAAGCTCATCTCGGACAACATCAACCCACTGTGGGCATACTAACTTTCCCTCTTGCACAAGCACGAGCTCATCTCGAACAACATCATACCAACGTGGGTGAAAGATGGCGTGTGCTAGCTTTCCCTCTTGGACAAGCATGAGCTCATCTTGAAAAACATCATCCTACTGTGGGGGAAAGTTGGCTCGTGCTAGCTTTCCCTCTTGCACAACCACGAGCTCATCTCGGACAACATCATCCCACCATGGGGGAAAGCTAGCACCTGCTAGCTTTCCCTCTTGCACAATCATGAGCTCATCTCGAACAAAATCATCCAACCGTGGGGGAAAGCTAGCGCATGCTAGCTTTCCCTCTTGCACAAGCACGAGCTCATCTCGGACAACATCATCCCACTGTGGGGGAAATCTAGTGCATTCTATATTTCGCTCTTGCACAAGCACAAGTGCATCTCGAACAACATCATTCCACCGTGGGGGAAAGCTAGCGCGTGTTGGCTTTCCCTCTTTATTAAATTAGACTATGATTACATTCATATCCTTCAACAACAGTACCCGGAGCAAAGAGAGCAATACCCCTGTGGTTGCTCCTCGAAGAATGATAACCTGCTACCTCAAATTATGGATTTGTTGTGAAAAAGGCATAAAATATTGACCCTTTGACCATGTCAAGGGGATATGCCAAATCACTTCCTTGAAACATTTGATCCATGCCTTGATAAATTTCAAGAATTTTCAGCCACGCTCTAGCCTTGCCCCTGAACAATCAACTTGTTGTTGTAAACTAAGTCTGAAAGCACATTAGTAGTCTTTAGTCCAGTAAAGCATGATGACATTAAATTGTGATAACCCCATGGTATTTAATGTTTATATCTAATATACACATATCAATACCCCGTTTAATGATGGTTGTGGCTCATATGGAATGTTGCAACAAGGATGAAAATGATGTCTACACAGAACAAGCCTAAAATTTTCTTACAACGATTTGGTCTCCTGTTGGTGCAATATAAAAAGTAGACCTCCAACTGTCACTCAACTTCAAAACATGAAAAAATATGACAATCGTGCATGAAGAGGCTCCCAAACAATCCTCAAATCAACATGGCACATGAGCAAAAATGTCATCAAAAGCATGCACCAATAGGGGCTAACTCAGTCATTGTCTTCTCCACCAAGAAACATAGGATAGAACAAAAATCATCCAATTAATGCCCTTTTATTCTGAACTAACCACAAGAATAAACCTCAACAAGGCACCCCAAACAAGTGTATAAAACTATTCTCACTAGGTGGTTGGGTTGTTATAGGAGGGATGTGAATCTTGTGATGTAACGTATTCTCTCTATGGCCCCCTATTCAAATTAAGGGGGGATGTTGAAAATAGGGGTGTAATCTTCATTTTTCGGCCAAGTCCAACTTTATATTGAGTTGGGTATTTATACACCCACTCCCATTTGTATTTCAGCCTTGGCCAACCTTATATTGAGTTGGGTATCTATACACCCACTCTCGTTTGTACTCTAGCCACGACCAACCTTATATTGAGTTGGGTATCTATACTTCCACTTTCATTTGTACTCCAACCATGACCAACCTTACATTGAGTTGGGTATTATACACCTACTCTCATACATATTCATCACTTTCTTCTGTGGCA
>JASDQU011444047.1:9293-19529 GCA_032191745.1 Picea mariana
TCTCATTTCATCACCATTCTTTGAGCTAAGGTTATGCTACAGAAATTTCGCCCCATCCTTCTTGCTCTTGCCATCTCACATTCACTCATTTCTCTCTTGAGAGAATTGGAGCAATTTGTTGCTGCAAGGCTCTCCCATTTTGGATCTAATAAGAAACGCTTTGGAGGATTTGGAGTAATCTAGAGTATTTATATTTTCTCTTTCATATGAGGTGATATTGTTCTCTTTTGCATTATGTTGAGTTTGGACTAGTTTCTTGAGCAAAGTAGTTTGTTTGAGTAGATCATTCAATATTAGTGTTGTTGATCAATATATGTAGAATAGTTGATATTGTGAAGTATTTCATTTTATTAGCTTATTCTATCATGTTATTCTACTCCTATACCTCACGTTTTGTTTGATTTTTTCTGATTTGCCTCTAAGGTGTTGATTGGAATAGTCTCAACAAGGGGTTTTCAATCAAGACTTTCTTACACTTCTTGCTTCTCTTTTGGATCTGATTTATTTTCTATTCATATTCATCATATTGTTGTAGCTAACACATCATAGATAGGTCAAAAATAATTTATATTTTACTTGGAGATTTCATGTGAAAATTTTCTGTGTAAAAAACAAAAAAAAATCTTAACATTTGTGTGTTGTGCAGTATTTCTAACAAGATTTTGCTTGCTAGTTTTTGTAGATTCTTACCAGGAACAAGGGAAAACGCTGCCAAAATTCACTCTCACAACATCCACAAGAGGCTCCATAAGTTGGGTAACGAATCTCTCTCCTTTCTTTTTGTATCTAGCATTGTTGCAAGCCCTCGGGAAGTTCCCTTGAGGCTTGCCTTCTCCTCTTATTATTTCAGCTTGTTTATTTCTTTCTTTTCAAGTTTGTACATTGCCTACACCTTGGGAGAGAGATTGGCCTAGCCAACCCCCCAAAATCGTTGGGGTAGTTTAGATTTCTTTCAAGTTTTTATTTTTCTATTCCCCACTTGTCCATAAGGCAAGGTTGTGTGGCCACATAATAATAATCCTAATATTGTCTTGTTTTGTTAACTCTCTTTGGCCAATATTGGTAGGCTTGCCTCCACCTTGGCCATTGTGAGTGGTTTGTTGCAATAACTTCTATTTTGTGTTTATTCTTAACTAAAGTTGCCTACACCTTGGGAGAGTAATCCCCAAATCATAAGGCTAGATGGTAGTGATGTTGAGATGATTTAGATGTTCACATGGTTTAAAATTTATCTAGAGTAGTTATCACATATTTATCAGCTCTATTTTTCATGCTTTAGTTATCGGGTATTTCTTTCACATGTGTTCTATAATGTTGTGTTTGATGGTTTAAAATGTCTTGAAATAATCTTTAGTTGTGCTCTCAATCATCTTTTAAGGCATTCTGCCATTTACCTATCTCAAGCATGTGTGAAGCATTTAAATGGTTTAGGATTTAGTTCCTTCCATTTTCAGCAAATCTTTTCATGGGATATCATATGTGTATAAGTGAATGAATCTAAGTTACTTCTCGGTGTCAATTGGCAAGTTGTTCTTGCCTTTACTTTATTCCTTGCAAAGTTTTATGTTATGAATGGTGAATGACATGGCTGTGTTAATGGTGTACATATTTTAAGCTTTTCATTCACGTTGTTCATGAGTTTATGGTTTTAAGTTTTACATTTTGCAACACTTCATAACAAACACTTTGAGTTTCGGTTTTGGGTGTAAATCACACGTTTTGGGCATTTAAAACTCTCCTAAAGCACTCCAAACACACCTAAAGACTTACCCGCAAGTCATAATAATTTTTTAGACAACTTAGGATAACCTAATTCCACCATCTTCACCATCTAAAATGGGTTTGAGGAAAACAACGGAGGGTAGTGGCGGGGGACCGTCCTATGGTGCTCCAGGTGGGTGTCCTCTCCGGGAAGTACTCTTACTATCAGGGCTGACCGTGGAAGCTAGCGTGGGCCTCGTTTCCTTACTATATTGAGCACCCGGCAGCTATTTGGCAACAGAAGGAGGAAGCTTAAGGTTCCACACTTAGATAGAGGGAGGGAAAAATAAAATTTACTTAATCTTTAAGAAACTCCTAACCACTTAGTTTCCTAGAAAATTCATGTGCTTGGGGATCTTTAGATGAATTTTTAGGAACTCATATTGCAAGTACTTTCATGTTTTATAAATCTTTCATGCCATCTTATGGTTTATCTATCTAAGTGTTTTACTTCCATGAGCATTTAAGTTTCCAACCATATGCATCTTTGTCTTATTCTCTTGTGGTGTGATTCAAGAAGAATTTGAGTATCTCACTTTGGGAGTCATCATCTTCTTGAATCTTGAGTGTTTTAGTGGTTTCCATTGAAAAGCAGTCCAATAGAGTAAGTGCTATTGGGGAATGCTTGGCTTTATGTGATTGATCTTGATTTTGAATATATTTTAGCTTTCACATTTTAGTATCATCTATATCTTGTTTATTTGTATCTTGTGTATTTTTGTATAATTGTTGTAACATCTCTAATTCTTTATGTAAGTAATTGTATTTTTATTTGTGGGATAGTTTAAAAATCTTTTACTTGTAATCTTTTGTAATTAAAATCCCTCAAACTTAGTTGACCCCTTGACCAACCTTTAGGCACTAGTCTTAGTTGACTTAGGTAAGGGTTTGCTTGTCATAATCAATATTGCACTTTGCATTTGTTGCCTTAGCATCATAGGCTAGTTTTCCCCCAAACCTTTTAACAAATTAAAACCAACTCCTAGAACTTCAAAGTTAAATCATATCTAGTAACTAGGGTCTACCCCCCTTGGCTTCCCTAGGAGTAAGCCTAGAAGGAAGAGGTTCTAGTCAAGGTGACAGTGTGGACTGTGAACCTAGGCATTGTGCCTCCAAGGACACACTAAGTGAGCTGGACTTTGCTCATGTTTGCAAGTGTGTATTATGATGGAAATAGGTTCTTTGGGATATGCAGCTACTACAGGAGGTTTGTTAAGGGATTTTCATAGTTATGTGCACCACTAACAAAACTTACAAAGAAAGGAGCATTCAGGTGGATAAAGGGGTCACAACAGGAATTTAATAGGATCGAGGAGGTGATGAGCACTTGCGTAGTGTTATCACTACTTGATTTCACCCAACCCTTTGTACTTGAGTGTGATGCGTCAAGTGAGGGTATTGGGGCAGTTCTAATGTAGAATAGACAGCCAATAGCATTTGAGACTAGGAAGCTTAGAGACATAGAGCGACTCTACTCCATTTATGACAAAGAGATGCTTTCCATCATGCATGTGTTGGCGAAATTTAGGTAGTATCTAGTACGTGGCCGATTTGTGGTTAAGACCGACCACAATAGTTTGAGATACTTCATGGAGTAGAAGGATTTGAATGAAGGGAAGAAAAAATGGGCTAGAAATATACAGGCATATGACTTTGAACAGGAAACGAACTTGTGTAACTTACAGGCAATGAAGTATTCCCATATCATCTCTAATGTCTATGATCTCCATTACTTTTCTCTATGGATTACTATAGTTGACTACATTTGAACCTAATATAAGCTCGATATAGCACTTATTAAGTATGTGAAGGGAAANATGTTCCCTCATGGAGATTTCAGTTGATTGGAAATCTCATCTTTTGGTGGAATATTTGAAGAATCAGTTTGTCTGCGAGTTGATGGATGAACTCACATAGGATGACAGGTATCGGGTGGTGGATGATATTATTTTGTACAAAGACAAGATATATCTCATCTTTGAGTCCACACTCAAAGAAAATATCTTGAGGGCTTCACATGACACACCATTGGCAGGGCACCTAGGGTATTTCAAAACCTATAGGAAGGTATGGGAGAGGTTCTCATGGAAGGGCCTCAAGGACAATGTGCTATGGTATGTGAGATAGTGTATGACTTGTCAGTAGAACACGTCAGAACATATGCATCCGATAGGATTATTACAACCTCTACCCATTTCAGAGAAAAAATCAGAGAGCGTGTCGATGGAATTTATCACAGGTTTACCGAGGGTACAAGGCAGAGACTGCATATATGTAGTGGTAGAATATTTGACCAAGTTTGCACACTTCTTTTCTATCTCGTCAGAGTACAAAGCAACACAGATGGTAGAGTTTTTTTCCAGAGAGGTATTTAGACTTCATGGGTTGCTGAGGTACATTGTCAGTGACAGGGACAATAGATTTCTCAGTGCTTTTTGGTAGGAATTGTTCAATTTGGTAGGCACAGAGTTGACTTCTAGCACCAATTATCACCCTAATACAGATGGTCAGACAAAGATTGTGGATAAATGGATTGAGGGATATTTGGGCAACTATGTGTCAGGACAACAGAGGATGTGGATTAAGTGGTTTCATCTGGGGGAGTATTGATATAATACCACCTATCACATTCCCATTGGTATGACTCCATTCAAAGCTTTGTATAGTTACGATGCACCTTCATCTATGGATTTGGAACTTGGGGATAACAAGGCTCCCAAAGCCAAGGATTGTGTTATCTCACAATTTGCACTTGCCCAAATCCCTAGGCAAGTGGAAACAAGATTTCTGTAACAAGGAGTGACCTATCACTGTCACCTTAATAGGAAACCCCTTTCTATTTAGGAGTATATCAATGTACCCTAGGGGAGACGTCCCCAGTGACCTGAGGGTTTGAGAAGGCTAAGGAAAGAAAGTTCTCCCCTCTCACAAGTCACTCAATTTCAAAGGTTCTTTGTGTCTTATAGAGATGAAGAAAAATATAAATGAGGTGTACCTGCCCAAAACAAGATAACAAAAGAAAAAACATGCAAATTCAAGGTACCATATGATGTTAGTGCTTCGTAAAACCATGAACCTTTAAGAAATAAGTAAGCTTATGTAAGACTGCAGCAAAAGTAATTATCTATAACAAAAATGAATGTTTGGTGACAACCACAATAATTATGCTTCAAAAATTCTTAGAAAAGACAAGAGAATATAGGTCTAATTTGACAGAATGATAGCAACTTGTCAAAAACAAAGTTGGCAATGTCTAATAAGCTTTTAATGTCACTTTTTAAGATGAATTTGTTGTTGTAAGATGGTTGTAGCAATCTTTTGCAACATCAGCAAGTTAGTTAGTGGATTAGTATAGTTTAAGGTTAGCAAAGGTTAGCAAAGGTTTCAAGGAAGGTTGTTTGAGAGTTGTTTGATCAAATCAAGCACCAAGGTGAGTAGATTAGTGCCTTTTAGGGTATATGGAGTCAACAATAGCAACAACAGATCTTGGAGAAAAATAGCAATGATAGTGCTTCTCCAAAGGACATGGAATGGATGGAAGAGGTGTTGGTAACCCAAGGCCTCAAACACCCAAGTCCTTAAGAGAAAATTGGCTAGAAAGTAAGAAGGCTTAGGCCCTAGCAGTTTCTCTTTCCTTTAGACAAATTTGAAAGTAATATATGCAATAGCCAATTAGAGTAGGGATACTAAAGTGCTAGTAAGTAGGGCTTTAGTAGCTACTTCTAAACAAGATGTACTTTTAGAAATTCAACAAGTGGAAGACTATAGAGAAAAAGATAATAACTTATGTTTCTATCCTAGGGTTTTGAGCAAGTAATTTCATAATATTTAACATGAACCAAGTAAAATTTACCACAAGCATCTAACATAAAAAAATTGAATATTTTATACTTACTTCACCAAGAATAATCAAGCCAAACCCTAGTTGAAGATCCTCCACAATGAAAAAATGCCAAAATACACCAAGATTTGACTGTCCAAGAAGTTGCGCACCACTTAGTTTCAGCCAATAACCCTTAAAGAGGGACAAATTTCAGACCACGCAGTTGTGTGATGAGAGATGATGATAAAAATGAGAGTTTTCTCTCTTATGTATACAATATCAATGACTTTTAATTACAGTTAGGTCATAAGAATGCCGACATGGCCAAATTACATTTAAAATCCAGTTTTTACAAAAATGTCAATAATTAAACCCTAATTTCATTTTCAAGGGTGACGTGATGCCCTTCTAGGGTAACGTTAGGCCCCTAAGGTGGAATGTTAGGCCTCCAAAGGCCCTGAATCAGCTTCCAACTAGCACACATCTTCTCATCATGAATGAAAACCCTAACTCTAGATGACATCAAGGTCAAAATGATGATGGCATGTGCTCTCAAGGGTTAACGTCCAGGTGGAAAGGAAAAAACCCTTGGGTCTAGGTCCATCGGAGTGTCCCTTGTGCAACGTCCTTCCTTCTTCTTGGTGCAAGCCTCTAGTTTATTTTCCCCCCTGGTGGGGTCACAACATCCATCTATTGGGATTTCATCCCCATGGAGGTCTGACCTAATCATCCCCCCATGTGTACCTGTCCATCGGGCAAAGTCCTGCAACAACAACAAGTATGCCCTCCAGGGGCTCATAATTCACAGGGATCATAGAAATTTCAATCACATCTAATAATCAAATTACCCAAACAAGTGCATCAAACCCCCCTTTACCTAGACAAATGCTCAAAGATGTTATACAGTTTAACAAGTCAAGTTTGGAGAAGGTCTCAGGATGTCCTATTGGGCTAATCCTCCTTAAGTTTGGGATGTTTCCTAGGTGAGAACCAATCTAGGTCATGTAAGTGTGTGTGAAGTGGTGTATAGGGGAAATGTTTGGGCAAAGGGTGCAGTGATAACAGGGAAATGTAGGTCTTTCCTATGGGTGCCTCTATAGAGGGAGAGTTGCACCTAATCATGGATGCCATTGTTTCCTATCCCATTCAATGCCTTTTATTCTTATTCTTATTGCTTTTGGTCTTTTTCCTTTTCAAGGGAAAAGTTGGGGGACACTGTCTTGGCGTGGTGACCAGAGGTGACAGTGTTACCCACAAGAATTTCACGGAAATGAGAAGGTTGGCTCATGATGAGACCCCCTTTTTCTTTGCTATTCCACCAACAGCCACTACCCTGGCTTGGTGACTAGATAGATGGTAGTGTCATACTGCTACATGCCCATGGACCTAATAGGTCGGCTCATGATGAGACCTCCCATCCACCAACTAGTACCTTGAGTTTTGATTTATCTTATGGGTCCCCTTTTCTTATTGATAATATTTTATTGCTTTCTCGAGAATCCCTAGGAGAAGCATCTCAAAGGTTTCATTTTTTATTTTAATTCTTGCCAGCTACTTTTACCCTCTGGGCCTTTAGCCCCTTTTTCCGACAATGGAAGGTACAACCCTTCCTAGCGTGGAAAACCCAATGCTCAAACCAAGGTGGGGGAGATGAGAGGAATAATGATGGAATGTGGTAAGTATGGAGGGAATGGACAATGAAATTTTATAGACCCACCTAGTGGCAACTCATCCTAAAGCGGAATCACCTTACTAGGGAATTATGTCACCTTCCCAGATATGAACAAGTTAAAGAGAATAATTTCCAAGACAATGTTATGAAATGAAGGAGAATTTAATGCAATATACTTAAGTTCTTCAATAATCAGAGTGACACATACCATGATACCCAGACTCATTACCTCATGGAAAAAGACTTACTGCTACTTTAGGACTAGGCTGGTGGGATGGATGCTACTGCTACTAATAGATGGGTTGTACAGAAGAAAACATGGTTCCTCTAGGGCCATTCTCAAAGCATCTGGCTCTCGACATTCCATGTCTTGGACCTGTGGGCCTTGAGACATGATCTCCTTAGTTATCCCTAGGATAGGGGATACCAGATTGGATTCATGATAATCGAGACATCCTTAAGGCCCTTAAGGATGATTTGCAAACAGTTCAGAATCAATAGAAGACATATACAGATAGGCATTGGGTTGAGCATAGTTTTGACATAGGAGACTTGGTATTTCTGAGGTTGCAGCCATATAGACAGTCTTTGTTCAAGAAGAGCGATGTAGAAAAATTAAGGCATTGGTTTTATGGTCCATACAGGGTAGTGCGAAGAGCTGGGGAAGTGGCCTATGAGCTTAAGCTTCTAGCAAGGAGCAAGATCCATAACATTTTTCATGTGTTGTTCCTAAAAAAGGAAGTACGACAATAGGTGACCACTTTTGTAGAGTTTCCCCCATTGGATGAGGAGATGTAGTAGGTTCTGATCCTAGAGGAGATTTTGGAGGTTAGGGAGAGGATATTGAGGAGCAGATTTATCAAAGAGTTCTTAATCAAGTGGAAAGACTTGCCAGTAGAGGACTCCACTTGGGAGGGAGATCAGATTTTGTAGCATCCCAATTTGCAGTTGCTTAGGGACAAACAATCTTGGGAAGGGAAGACTGTAATGTTCCCTTCTAAATGACTACTCAAGGAAGACGACTTAGTGGTCTATTATATTCTCATAGACCATAGTCGATAAAAAGAAAAAGGAATTAATAATTATTTGATGTCATTAGAAAAAATGAAACATTATAAAATGACATTAAGTAATTAAAAAGTGACTGGGGGAAAATAAACTAAATAATTATAAAGTCGCTTTATTAAAAGTTGAAAAGGTAAAAAGGTCAGAAATGGGTGAAAGTGGGAAAAATAAGGGTGAGAAGGATAAAAGAGAGATGATGGTTCATTTTTCTCATTATGTTGATCACTTTTCTAATCTAATTGGAGGGAGTTATTGTGGCTTATCTTGCTAGGGTTTTGCAGCAAAACCCTTGTGCATAGTTGGTTTTGGTGGTGAATGACTCCACCCTAACCAATTTCAGGGAAGGATCACTTGGGTTCTTCATTGGATTACATTGTTGAAGATTTCCTACATATTTGGAGATTTTTTGTGGCTTGGAAAAAAAAAATTCCTTCAATTGCAACAATGTGGTGCAGGGATCATGGTGTGGATTGATTTTTGGTGGAAGGAGGGGCAAATCCCATCTGTCCAAGGGGTTTTGCATGAACATGGTCGAGTTACACTAGGGAAGAGTCGTTTTTTCTTGTGTTGGGCTCATTTTTGTATGAGGAGGGCACTACCTTTCACAGAGAGGGTCGAGTTCTAGCTAGTAGGACCATGTTTTTCCTTAGCAGCCAACACTATCACCCAGGGGGACCATCCACCTAGTAGAAGAGAAAATTTGTCTTGAGGGAGGGCACATCTTTGGAGTTAGGTTTGCATTTATTTTGTGGGCAGCCAAAACTCATGAAGTGGAAGAGCTTATCAATTGTATGAGGATGATTTTATGACAGTAGAACTATATTTTTCCTGTAGAATACGTTGGGCTGATTTTTGTGGCATTTGGTCTCCAGTGGGTGCTGATTTGGGCTACCAAATCCAACCAACATTGCAACAAAAAAATCTATAGCAAATATCTCAATGTGAGGACTCTGTTCTAAAAAGGAGACAGAGTTTCCAAGTGTTTGAGGCCAATTTCATTCTACAACAGAGTTATATCTTCCTTGGAAGTTTGTTGGCTACTGCCCCATTCCTATTTGCATCGTGGGTTGGTCTGAGACACCGTCATTTGGACGCCTTTGTATCAAGTCAGAGTGATATAATAAAAATAAGATCTTTTGGTGAAATCTCATTTCTATTATGTGTGATATGTGTTGAGTTATTTCTATGGTTTTCTGTTGTAATAAATTGTGTGTAATATGAACCTTCTATGTGGCATACAAATCTTATTAATCCCATGAAAATCACATGAACCAACTAAACTACAAGACCATACACAAACAACATCACATGGAGGAGTCATATGGGATTGGAGTATGTTCTCATTGTGTTTGATGAAACACTGTATCAGAAATTAAGCTAAGCAACAAAGGAGAGGGTTAATAGTGGGATTTGGGTACTTCCATCAACTGTTTCTCAAAAGACCAAAACCAAAACTTGTTGAAATTATACAATAGTAAACAAAAATTAGTAATGACCAGTAAGTGGGATATTTCATCCCTGGCCCTCATCTGATGATATCCCTGATGAAGATCGATCATCAAGGGATATGTTGCTCCCTGAGGCTCACCCATACACTCACCAATCCTGGGTAATCTCAACTCAATGGTATTCTTGAGGACTCTGTCAGGAAATCGCCTTGGTGAACACACCCCACAACTCCACTGTACACTATCGCATGCCAATGAATACCCCTACATACTACTGTCTATATTTGAATCATCCTGTACCATCCTATATCCTATAGGCGCTACTATATCCATCACTCTACTATTGTCGCCTAAACCTGTATCCCAAATTTGTCATATACCTGTCCACCCAATCCATGGATGCATATACTTCCTTGCGAGTTGGTCCACAAGGAATGTGCTCAACTATCTCCTCCGTAGCTAAACCT
>JASDQU011444047.1:23430-40169 GCA_032191745.1 Picea mariana
AAACCCTAGAGGACGATTCAATGGTGAAAGATTCAACCTAGCTTGTCCCAAGCTTGGACTCAGAGATGCAATACTGTCCCACAAAATTCTAGTTATATCCACATCAGTTCCAAAGGGTTCTACACCAGCCACAGGCACAGGAAGAGAAGGGGGACGTCCCATCTAGTGTTTCCAGCAAGGGGGGCACACCATTCTTGGAGAGAGATTTGTTCTAGCTGAGAAGCGATTTTGGGAATTCTAGGTATTGGGTTTTCCTTGCAGGTGTCTTAGCATCATTCTTGGTGGTTTCTAGAGGCATTTTAGTGGCAGGTTTATTTGTATTGACCGTGGGACGATTTCCCAAGGGGAGGGCGCACCATTGTTTGGAGGGTAGCTAGATCTAAGGATCTAGTAGGTATTTTGATTATTTGAGCACTTGGGTATTCATTTTTGTGCCCCGATCTATCATTCTAGTGGATTGGTGGAGTTGTTGGAGGTCTCTAGGAGAGAGGCCTAATTATTAGGGTTTCAGGCATCTAGTGGGGCGCACCATTCAGTGGAGGAGTTCAGATCTACAGGGTTTGAGAGGGGTATTGGAGATTCGAGCACCTGGGTTGTTCTTACCATCACCCAATCTACTGTTTGGCATCTTTCTTGAGGTGACTGGACATCTTTGGCACCAGGGCCGAATTGTTGAGGAGCTTCAGCTATCCAACAGGACGTGGCATTGGTCTTCATTTCTTATCCAACATTTGGAGGCTTATTTTGTATTATCGTGAGCTTTTTATAGCAGCTCTATTGTCTATTTTCATAGCCATATGTCAAGCATTCCAGATCACCATCTCCATTATAGTAGGTTCTTCTATCTTATGAATAAAAGAAGATTTGAGATGTTTTGGCTTGTCTATCATATTGCATGTGGTTGAGGTATGTTCCATGGTTATATCTTTTGTTTATTGTTGCAACACACATATATATCATATCAGTAAACTCTAAGGCCAAAATCAAGAGGACATTCAGCAAGTAAACACATCTAAACAAGTAGGACAACAAAGTGTTTGACGAAATACCACAACCACAAAAAGTTTAAAAAGACACCAAAACCGTGATGATCCTTGCATAATGACTTGGGATAATTACACCAACCCTCCTAGTGATCCTGTAGGGCCCATAAAACCTGGGTTTTAATTTTTATTCACCACTCTTCTTTAGAGAGGATTGTCTTTATGGTTGTAGTCATAGAAATAGCAAATCCCCCACATCAAAGATGCGCTCAACTCTCTGGAGATCTGCGTGCACCTTCTGTTGGTTATGCACTACCTATAGATTCTCCTTCAAAGTTTGGAGGATGTTTTAGCTTTCCTCTATCCATTCCTAGGCTCTCAGAGCTCTGCTCTCTCCAAATACTCTCCAAAATGAAGGTGCGTCGTACCCATTTAGAGCTCTGAATGGTGTCATCTTGGTAGACATGTGATATGTGGTGTTATAGCAATACTCACCCATATAAATCCATTTCACACATGTGCAATGTTTTCCCTCTACATAGTTCCGTAGATACCCCTCCACCCATTTGTTGACAATCTCTATCTGTCCGTCAGTGTGTGGATGGTGACTGGTACTTGTAGCCAACTCTGTTCCCACTAACTTAAATAGCTCCTGTCAAAATGAACTAATAAACCACCCATCCCTGTCACTGACTATCTGCCTAGGTAGCCCATACAACCTGAAGACCTCCCTGAAAAATAACGCTGCCACATGCACAACCTTGTAGTCTGTTAGTATTGCAAAGAAATGTGTAAACTTGGCCAGTCTGTCGACCACCACAAAAATATAGTCCCTACTTTGCACCCTGTTGTCATCCTTATACACACTTGCAAGAATGAGCTAAGCCTTGCTCAATTAGTGTGTCCTTGGAGGCACAATGCCTATGTTTAGAGCCCACACTGTCACTTTGACCTGAACCTCTTTCGTCTAGGCTTACTCTTAGGGAAGCCAAGGGGGGTAGACCCTAGTTTCTAGATGAGATTTAACTTGAAGTTCTAGGAGTTGATTTTAATTTGTTAGAACTTTGGGGGGAGACTAACATGTGATTCAAAGGCAGCAATGCAAGATGCAAGATTTCTTATGTCAATCAAGCCTTTCCCTAGTTCAACTAAGTCTAGTGCCTAAGGTTGGGCAAGGGGTCAACTGATATTAAAGGGTGTTTAATTACAAAGAAGATTACAAAGATTATCAAGATACACTTATGCTACAACAAGGTTAGATACTTACAAATAAAAAATGTTAGATACACAATGTTACAATATAACAATCTAACCACATTTGTTTGAATGTGCAGGAAGTTAGATATAATCAAGACGTGAGCAACATCAACACATTAAGCCTAGGCATGCCCCAATAGCACTTACTCTATTGGATTACTCCTCAATGGCAACATCAACACTCAAAAATCACAAGGACACTTCGAAGATTTAAAAGCTTTAAACACAAGTGCTCCACAAGAGTTTAAACATTTAGTTAATTACCCACAAAGCATTACTTTTAGATGAGATTGGAAGATTATACTTGCAAGTGTTTAACCTTAATATCAATTTTAACCAAGATTGTTAATTGCTTAGTGAGTTAAGGGTTTTTTAAGATTTGAAGATTTTAATTACCCTAACTAAGTGTTTGACCAAAAAACTCCTCCTCCAATTACCAAATGGTTGTTGGATGCTCAAGAAGTTAGGCAACGACGCCTACTCTAGCTTCAAAGGTCAACCCTAATGAACCAAGTACTCCCGAAAAGGATGTCGCGCGTCGTGAGACCATCCCCGGCCTAGCACCTTCTATTGCCTTCCTCAATCCCTGTTTTAGATGGAGAAGATGGTGATTTTAGGCACCCTATTAAGTCTATTAAGTATATATATCAATTGGTTAGGTTTTTAGGTGTATTAGAGAGTGTTTTGATGACTTTTAGTTGCCTTAAAATGGTGATTTTATGCCAAAAACAAAACTTTAAGCATCTTATAAAGATGTGTTATTAAGCATGAGATTTAAGCACATTAACACATGTAAGGATGTAAAAGAGAGAGCTGAAATAAAGATTTATTGCATCACCATTAGTTAAGATACAACATGAAGAGCTTGTAATGAAAGAATGCTAATGAACAAGGGCAAGAACAACTTCCCTAAGGAAGAAAGAAATATTTAAAGCTTATCACCACTTAAAATTTGATTTTTATAGCATTAAGATAGAGCATTAAGTGTGAAAAAGAAATCTTAAGATTTAGATGTGTGCCTACACTATCAACATGTCCAACAATACATTAACTTAAGTGATGGAAAATGGCCTTAAGGATGAGATAACATGAAAGAGAAAACCACTTATTATACCATCAATGCATTAAACCATTTAGTGTTGGATTAGAGCATGTGAAATGAAAAAAACTTGAGAGAAAGCTTAAAACATGTAAGTAGATTATGCCCCAAGGGCTTAGTCTAAAATCTAATGTGTGAATTAGATCTAGATCTAGATAATTTTAACCATCAAAACATGAATAGATCATTAACACATTATTACCCTAGCCTTACGATTTTGGGGATGTCTCTCCCAAGGTGTAGGCAATTATTAAGATTAGAAACCACTTGGAAAGAGAAAGGAAAGCAAGAACAAACCACTCAATGGCACAAGGTGGAGGCAAGCCTACCTTTATTGTGCCAAAGGGGTTGAGAAGAGAGCAAGCAACAACAACTATCAACAAACTACTTTCTAACCCAATGTCCTAGCTTAGGAACATGATTTTGAAATGAAAAACTTGAAACTAGATCTAACCCTAAGCTCACACGTGATAGGTAGGTCGTACCAATTCTCCTCCCAAGCTATGAGCTACTAAAAATCAGCAAAAGTGAAGAAAACTATTCACAAGAAGCTAGAAAAGTAAAGAGAAAGGTTGAGATTCATTACCCACTTGAAGAGGAGGGTCTTGGAGTGTTGTGTGGCTGATTTTGGGAAACATAACCCCCTCAACCTGATAAAAACCAGTAAGCTATTCTTGCTGGAAAAGCTACACACAACAATATAGATGAAGAAAAAAAATTGTTTTAGGGAAAAAAAATTTCACAATAAAATTTTATGGAAAAAATGTATTTTAGATTACTAATCTATGATGTTAAGCTAGCTGAAATATTATATGAAATGGACAGCAAGAAAGGAATGAGAAAAGAAGGAGTTTGAGTAAGCTTTGAGGGAAGACTCTTCCTTGAGGCTATCCCAACAAAACCCTAGAAGAAAACCTGCAAAACTTCAACAAAATGTGATGCATACAAGTAGATAATATGGCTAAATATGATAACAAAATAAAATACTTGTACCCTATTAGCAAACCCACATATATAGATCAACAATAATACTAGTTGTGTGATCTACCCAAGTAAAATACTTTACCCAAGAATCTACTCCATACAACCCAAGATGCCAAATCCATAATATTACCTCATATGCAAGAAGAGACAAGAATACTCGTTGTTCTTCCAAAATCCTCCAAAGTTTCTCTTTATTTCTCAAGGAAAAATCTTGAAGCAAATACTTGCTCCAAAACCCTCAAGAGCCAAAGAATGGATGCAAGATGGAAAAGAGAGAGAAAGATAAGATGGAATTCAAGTAGCATAACAATAGCTCAAGATATGGTGAATACAAGAGTGAGGGGAGGGATCTATTTATACTTGGAGAGGCAAACTTACCTCTCTTGGATCAATGCCAAGTGTCCACCACCAAGCACAAGAGAGAATCCCTAGGAGGGGGGTGCACCATCTAAGGTTTGAGACATGGATTAATGAGGTGGATGGGTTGTGAGGTGTGGGGATGATGGAAAGGGTGACGTGGAGGGATAGGGAAGGCGTGCCAATAGATGGAGGGGGGACCAAATTATTAAAAACATTTTTCCTAGGGTTTCAACATGAAGGGGGGCGTAACTTTCCCTAGGGGGCGTGAGGGTTGAAGTGGGTGAGTGGGTGAGGGGTTATTAAAAGGTTGGAAAAGGTTGGGTTGGGTATTTTTAGGTTAGGAAAAATTTCTTTCTCCTTTTCCAATATTTACATCCACTTCTTAGCTTAAAATTACAAAAATTACATTTTGGCTTTATCATGACCTAGCAATTAAAATTGTTGTTTTTGACTAACTCACACTCCTGGTGGACAAACACCTAGCAAAAGTTGTCCGAATGAGTTGAAAATTGGTGCATGGGTGTAGGGGGTCTCATTCCATTTCTTTTGAGCACAAATACCCCTATCAAAAGTCCAAGGACCTAGTTTTTACAATTTTTGCTCAAAATTAATTAATTAATTAATTAATTAAACCTCCAAACTTAGGGAAATTTAATTAAAAATTAATTAATTTAAAAAACTCTATCTAGACTTGTCGGAATTCTATGAAACTGTCTAAGATGTCATGCATGGTCATTTACATCATTCCTAAACAATATTTACCAGATGATAAACCCATTGGAATGCCCTTCACCACTTTGGAGGAATTATTACTGATGTGAGGGAAAAACTCGAGGGAAATTAATAAGGCTAAAAAGACCAATTAATAACCTGAGGATAAAAAAAACTTAGTGAAAGGAACTTTCCCAATGAACCCATCCCAAGGTAACTGACCTAAATATGACCCATGCATACCTATTACATTATTAACCCACGCATGGGTGCAGAAATTTCGTTTACAAAAAGAAGTGTTGGTGGAAAAAATACCCTGTAGAACCAAATAATCATTGACAAATAGGAATCTGATGATGCATATATTCATGGCACATGGTGTTGACCCCTTAGTTGGATAGGCGGTCAACACACCCTAGGTAGTCCTATGATGAAACCCATGGAAATGCTCTCCCATTTCTATTCCGGAATGTGTAGAGGCTGAAGTAATTGAGCTAGGTGTGTCTGCTCAGACTTGTTCTGCTAACAAGTCACACAATCTCAGATGTGTCTTAGTATATCATCCTTGAGACCCTTCCATGAGAATCTCTTTCTGATCTGCATGTATGTTATGAAGTACCCTTGATGCCCAACTAAGGGTGAATCATGACAGGCCTTCATAATCTTTTACTTCAAGACAAATTCTGGAACTAAGTAGATCTGGTCCTTGTTGTCATCTAGTACCTAGTATCTGTCATCTACCACTTGCCAATCCATAACCTCACAGGCGAATTTTTTCTTGGAGTGTTCCACCAGCAAGTGTGCCTTCCAATCTGTGCATAATTCCATCATCGAACAACTCGCTAATCTCTTGGACACGGAATCTGCTCCAACATTCATTTTTCCTTTAACATACTTGATGTCAAAGTCAAAGGCTTGGACCTTCAAAACCCATTTCTATTGTCTCTTACTGAGGTCCTTCTGATCCAAGAAATATTTCATATTGTTGTGATTTGTCTTCACCACAAATCTACTTCCTACCAAATACTGTCTGAATTTCATGAGTGCATGCATGATGGCTAGCATTTCTTTGTCATAGATGGAGTAGCATTTTTTTAGCTCACTAAGCTTCCGACTCTCAAAGAAAATGGGGTGACTTCCTTGCATCAAATTTCTCCAATCCCTCCCCTGATGCATTGCACTCCAGGATAGAAGGTTGTGAAAAATCGAGAAGTGTTAGAACAATACATGTGCTCATAACCTCCATTTTCTCAAAGGTGTGTTATGATTCCTCTATCCAATGGAAAGCACCTTTCTTTGTCAGATCAGTGAGTGGTGGTCCCAACTAAGAAAACCCTTTAACAAACCGTCTATAGTAACTGCAAAACCCAAAGAATCCCCTCAACTCTGTGATGTTCTTGGGTGTTGGCCAATCTAGAATGGCCCTGATATTCTCCTAATGTACCTATACCCCCTTCTTGTTGATAATGTGTCCTAGGTAAAGTAGCTCTATCATACTGAATTTACGCTTGGATTCTTTGGCATATAATGATTGCGACTGCATAATGCTCAGAACCTCATCCAAGTGTGTCAAATGTTCTTCCCAAGTCTTGCTATAAATTAGGATGTCATTGAAGAATACTAGAAGATACTTCCGCAACTGTCCTCTGAATATGTGATTCATAGAATACTGGAATGTGGTCGATGCATTGGTCAATCCAAAAGGCATGACCAAAATCTCAAAATTCCCAAAATGGCATCGAAAAGTTGTCTTCTCAATATCCTGCTCCCTGATACTAATCTGATGATAATCAGAGTGAAGATCTATTTTGGTGAAGAAGACTGCCCCATGTAGCTCATCCATAAACTCATCAATGTGCAGAATAGGGTACCTATTCTTAATAGTCTTCTTATTAAGTGCTCGGTAATCTATGCACATCCTCAGTGTGCCATCCTTCTTCAGGACTAATACAACTTGTTGCCACCTTATACACACCTGGGAGACATGGAAGAAATCTTTAATCCACTCGGTGTGTCCTTGGGGGCAAGTGAGAGTTAAGATTATGTCACCTAATCCTCAACTCCTTCGTCTAGGCCAACTCCTAGCAAAGCCAAGGGGGGTAGTCCCTAACAAAAATACTAAGGCTTGAACTAAGCTAAGTACAGGAAATTAAATTTAGGAGTTTATTATTTTCAACAATCAACTATAAACTGATCAAACATAAACTAAATATTCACCACGATATAAATAGTAAGCACATACTTGCATAAAAGGATATTGAGATACAATTTTTAGATGCAAGTAACATTAAAATTGCTTCAAATAGATAACCAAAATGTAAAGTGAAGCATGTGGCTTTGCTGAGTGTAAAAAATGAGACCAGTGCCTTAAAGGGAATTGTGAGAAATAGTTCATGTGTTTTATTAGGATAAATTGATGTTGAGTTAATGAGATTGTTTGGGCCTCCTTATGTATTATTCACCAATCTAAAACTTGCCGACAGGGTGTGCCATAGATCCAACAAGGCGAGTTACCAAGTGATTTGACACACTCCACCTAGGGTAGAGGTCTTAGATGAATAATGCCACTTAGATATTGTCCTAATTAATCTATCAACTATTGACTAGCTCAGCGTGTATGAAACTTACTTCCAGCAGATCGAGACTAGCTCACAACTGGAAGGATTAGGAACAACACTTGAGAGCTAAGGGGAATTTGTTTATTTTAAACAAGAAATAAATATTTGAAATTGAAATGTTATACTAATGACTAATCCACACTGATTAGGCCTCTTTTGAGGAGCTGAAGAGATGGTTTATTTGCCAACTTTGAATTTGCAAACTGAAAAAAAAAAAAACTATCTAGCAATTAAAATGTTACTTTCCAAAATGAAACTAATCTAAGTGTTGTGGTTAAGATAGATTGATTGATTCCTTTAGATTGTATGAGAAAAGCAAATGAAAGAAACCAAAAGAGAGAAAAGCACACCACCACACCACCACCCCCCCTAAAGGAGGAGATGAAACTGGGCACTATGAGGCCCGTTTTATTATATCCTATTACAACTGAGAAACTAAGTTCTCTTTTTTTCTTTTTAGGACTTTTGGATCCTTGTAGAATGGATCAAAATTAAAGGAAATGATTACAAACAAGGTTCTCTGAAGGTCTTGGTCTTCAAGGGGTCCAACTTGGACTAGACTTTCTTCACTTTAGCTTTGATTTTTCTAGAGTTTCCCCTTGTTTTATGATGGACCTGCTAAAAAGCAACAAAGAAAAATATTAGAAAATGATGGAAAACTCTTTAAGAAACTAAAATGGAAAAGGTGAATACTTAACCAAAAATTTATGAACCTTTTCTTATGCAAAAATGCAACTTTTTAGGGGGTTTTGGAAGCTTTCAATGAGACTAAGATAATCTCTTTAGGGTGTTATGGTTTGTTGTCCTAAAACAACAAGCTAAAACTCCTAAGTATCTAGATCAATAATGCAAAACTAAAGAAACTTTCTACCTTCAGATTTTTTTGATAAAATTATATAAAATTGCAACAAAACTACTTAGATATACTCTTTTGAATAAGAAAGAATTGAAACAAGATCTAAGATTCATGCATGCAATACTAGATACTAAAATTAATCTTTGAAATCAACTCTAGATGACATGCAAGAAAGTAACCAAATAATTTTCTTTTAGAAATTAAAGAGAGAGGAGAAGAAAGCAAGCATGTGCTTGGAATGTCTTTGGGCTATGGGGTCCTTCTTTGGTGAAATGTGGAGGGATCTTCTTCAAATGTCTTGAAATAATAGAAGCATCAACCTAGATCCTCCTAATCTCCAAATAGAGCATCAATCACTTCAAATCCTTGCAAAATAGAGGGTTAGAAAAAAGTGCCACCTACAAGAGAGACTTCAATACAAAAATGGTTAAGCAAAACGAAAGATGCATTGAAAATCATGCTAATAGATAAAAAAAAAGGATTACTAATCAAGCAAATTTAGTATTCATATCCAAGTAAGCAACAATACTCTTACAAGGCCAATTTAAACCACAATATAAAAGCATAAATAATGAAACAACATCACCTCATGGTTACAAGCATCCACACACTACCAAGTCACCAATTTTAACCTCCAAAGTCTTCTTTATTACAATATGAGAAAGAGTATTACAATGAAAATGATACAACAAGCAATTCTTCCCAAGCTCCAACTAGCTTGCAAATGGGTGAATGCTTGTATAAATAACCAAAGGGAAGGAGTCCCAATGAAGGAGGGTGCACCAAGTGGAGAGGGAGGGCGCACCACTTGGAAGAGAAGGACTGCCAAGTGTGGAAGCAAAGGATGCCACCTCCCATGAATCTCCCACAATCCGCCATATGGTGAGTTAAGGTGGATAGAGGGTTTCCACCTACCCAATCATGGGTGAGCTCATATGTGGGTGTGTCACCTCTCTCAAGGAGGGCGCACTTCCTTTTTTGCACATCGTAAAAGACAACCAACACATGACCACTTTATTGCTTTGACCAATAATATTCCACCTTTTTCTGCCACATATATTTTTGAGGATTTATTTTGTCTCCAACATGTCCCCACATGTTTCCTTGATTTTTACTTTTGCTGATTTTTCTGATTTTATTTTGATTTTTTTGGGTTTTTTGAGCAAAAATGATTTTTAAGTGACTAAAATCACTATTTTTTCTCAACCAAGTGGGTACTTAAGTAATATGGGTGCTCTAGGTCCAAAAATGAGCACCCCAAAGGCATATGAAGTCCCCTAGTACCATTGTTTTAATACATATTTATTTTTTAATTAAAAATTGCCTAATTCTAACAATTTTTTAATTAACTAAAAAATTAAAAAAAACTAAGGGAGACTTAGTACATTTCCATAAGAATCTAGGAGTATGTTTAGCATGGCAATATACATTAGAAACTAGGCTTAGATCCATGCTAAGGCCTAACCATGGGTGCAGACTTCGTCTCTAGAGGGATTGAGTGAAAAAACTCATAAATTATAAATTGCCTGAACAAAAAAATATAATAAATAAGTGAAAAACCACTCCAATGTATAACTCATGCTTAAGACTAGGTAGCTAAGACCCTTTACAAGTTCATAATCCAGCATCTCTTATTACAATTTTTTATGGAAACGTGAAAAAGCTTGGTCTTAAAGACCGGCTAAACTTATGAACTCTGAATTTTGAACATAAAAATGTTCAATCTTTGATGGCTCATTGGAAATCCATCCTAGTGTAACTTGGTGGATAACACAACTGAGAAAGAAAAAGGACTAGTGTTGGGCATGATGTGTCTCATCACAAGAAACTCCTTGATTGGTTTCTCAATCTCTTCCTTGAATATTTTGGGATGTCTGTACGGTGTGGTGATCACTGGTGCCGCCCTTGCCTTTAACTCAATCATATGCTCAAATCCCCTATTGGGTGGATGACTTGGTGGTATCGGTCCGAACACTAGCTCATACTTACCCAAGATTTCTTTGATCTGTGGGTGATACTGTTGCTTTCCCTATGCATCCCTTCTGGTGGTAATCAAGCACTTTGCCGCATATGATACATCCCCATGTCTGAAGATCCTCTCCATCCACTTTGTTGTTACTGCCTGTGGTGCCCCTATCGACATGCCTCTCAAGTTCTGCACTACTTCTTGTGTTTCTATTGACTAATTAGTTAGCTTTTTATCTTCTTTTAATAGAGTAGTGATAAAATTTTTGTTTGCACCATCATTGTTTATTCACACACATTGGCTCTACTTTTGAGTCCCATTGACCAACTTTTTTTTCCCAAGAAAAGCCTCATGAAAAACCCCCATGATCCATTAATGGTAAACAGGGTATACCATCAGCCCTAATTATGGATCTGAAATCCGAGGGGATCAAGAGAGTTGAACACGCGACCTCCCCAACTTCTGGGGAGAGATCTCACATCTAGCTCATGACCGGTTGAGCTAACCCTAACCAACTTTGTGGTCACTTGTTGGACATTAGTAAAATTATCTTATTTTATCTTTTAGTCTGAATTCACAGTGATTGCATCTGAAATATTTCTCCCTGTACATAGTATGGCTAGTCTTATTCTCTTTATGAAATCCTTGGTATATTTTCTGGAGTCTTCTGTTAGAATCAATAATCAATTCAGTGCTATACATTAAGACCATTGGTTCCTTTCACTGACAGATACATTCAAAGCAATTGATTCAGTGGAGAGATACCAACAACATTTTCCAAATTAAAGAAGATGAAAGTATTGTAAGTAGATTTGTCACTTTCTTTTACATTTATGTTGCATGTAAGTTACAAAATCAAGACAATTGTAATCAAATATACACATGATCTCTATCATCTCTATAGAAATATTTACTTCAGTTTTTGTTCTGCAGTTGGGAATCTAGCAACAACTTTACTGGAAAGATACCAGATTTTATTGGAAATTGGAGCCAACTACAGGACTTGTGAGATCACTTATGTGTGAATGACTGATCATTTTTTGGTTTTCTTACATATAACTGTCCTCAAATGATGACCTGAAATCAGAAAAAAATATCTATAGAACAATTAATACATGAAGATTTTCTGTTTTTTTCTTAATGCCTTTTAATTGCAGGGAACTTGAAGGAACTTCTTTTGAGGGGCCAATTCTTTCAAGCATTTCAAATTTGACTAAATTAACTAGCCTGTGCATATGGGTATCCTTTATATTTTCTTGTTCATTTAACAATGAAAGCATTTACTTCTATATGCAGTTTACTCAGAACTTCAAGAGTGATGTGTTCTCTCATTTAGCAAAGCATTGGTTTTCTGTCTTCCAGTTCTTTTTCGTAGCACATGTATATATATTGTTTCTGTGTTAAAGATAATCATCATTATTGTATTGCACTTGTGTTAAACATTGTGATTTGGATTGTATTATATTCATTCTGATTTACCTGTATTATCTTGTTGTTGTTTAAGCAGCATTATATGCGACATACCTCAAGGTGTCACTTCTCTTTCATTCCTACAGAACCTGAAGAATCTTACAACATTGTGAGTGATGTCAAGTTGTTTGTGCGTTGTTTCATGGAAACATAGTTTTGAATTTTATATGCTTGATATGATGTTGTTTTGCATTTGTTTCTCTGTTTTGCTTCTTGTTAACTTATTTCATATTCCATCTTTGATTATTTTTGACAGATTCCTAAGAAACAATATTATTTATGGGCAAATTCCTAAATACATTGGAGGGTTGGGAAAACTTGAGATGATGTAAGTTAATCTCACAAGCTTATTGATATTCATTAAACCATAATCTAAATAGATTAAATCTTGTCTCTGATATTAAAATCTTGTGCTAAACAAGAGTGTCTTTTATCTCAAGCTGACTAACATCATTCAAATGGTTGTTGGGAAACAACTGAACTCACCTTTCTACTTATGCAAATGGAAAGGAATGAACCATATAACCAGAGTATACATGTAAGAGAGATACATAATATATATAGAACTTAATGAATAAGAATTTTTGGTGACAAATTTGGGTTGTGTTGTCGCCTTATACACACCTCGGGTGACATGGAAGAAATATTCAATCCATTGGGTGTGTCCTTGGGGGAAAGTCTCAAGTCAAGGTGTTGTCACCTGATCCTCAACTTCTCTGTATAGGCCAACTCCTAGGGAAGCCAAGGGGAGTAGTCCCTAAAAAATAACTAAGGCTTGAACTAATCTAAATACAAAATGAAATCTAGAAGTTTATTAAAAGCAAGAACAATATAACAATCTAATCTAGCAGCATATATGATTCATTCACTATGAAAGGATACATTCAATAATATATAATCAAATGAGATGCATTCATAAATAAATTACTTCAAGATAAAGGAAATTCTTGAAATGTAAATGCTTGAAGTAAAAGTCTTAAAATGTAAATGTAGTGAGACCAGTGCCAATAGTAAGATAATGCTGCTGAAGAAAAATATTACAAGTGTTATTTTAAATTTTATTAAGAATTGTTAGGTGGAGTGACTCTTGTGAGTGCAAGTCTCTATGTGATATGTGTGCAAAGTGGTACAAGAAAGTAAATCTAATCTAGATTTGGGCTCTAAGAGACTATCCCTCAGATTGGAGGCTGAACTATGGGGATGTCCAACAGGGAGGATATCCCTCCAACTTCACATAGTATCTCAAGAGACTTCAAATGTACTACATGGGGAGAACCTAGTTCTCAAAGTTCCCGTTTGACTTCACACACAATCTCTTTTGCGTTTCCAATCAAGAAATAACAACTTAAATGTTTTCCTATTAAGACTACTCCACACTAACTAGCCCCTGTTTTGATGTATGCCACACCAAAGATCAACTTGAAGCTCGTAGAGGAGGGGATAGAGAAATACTAAGGGGAGCTGAGGGGATTGGTTTATTTTCCAGATTGAAATAACTGAAAAGAAATGTTGAAATTGGAACTATTCTAACAAATTGAAATTTTACTCTAAGAAAAGAAATCTAAGCTAGTCTAATCTAATAAAATGAAACCTACTCTAAATTTTTTGTGGTTCTTGTGATAAATTTATGGTTAATTTTAGCTTTCCTTTAGGTGAGAAATGTGCAAAAATAAGCCAAAAATCAACAATCACACAAAGACACCATTCCCCCTAGGGGGGATGAAGAATGGGGACTATGTGGCCCATTGATTTTATTAATGAGATTACAATGATCTTTTTTGGAGTGATTTGTGATCATTCATTAGGTTAATCACAATTCTTTACAAATTTTTAATAATTTTATTTGTGAAAAGGGTGCTCTCGGAATGTCCAAATCCGCCCAAAATGGATAGAGTTTCCCCTTGGTTGTTCTCTAAATATGAAAAAACAACAAGAAAACAACACTGAAAGATGCCCAAAAACACTTTAGAAGTGTTTTGAACTTGTTATCACACAATTTGTAGCTAGGGAAAAAGGCTATAAGGTAGAGGGAAAAATTGGCGTAACAGGAAACTTTCCCACCCAATGTCACCACGATGGGATGGTTCTTTCTGTTTAGGGCGGTTAGGCCTAGGGGATACGTCCTCAGTGACCTGGGGTTTTTAAGAGGCTAAAAAGATAATTAGACAATGACAAGTTTCCCCCTTCACAGATCACCGCCAAAGCAGATAGTCTAGCCTATAGCCAATAAATACAACCAAGTAGGATCCATGCCCGAGAACAAAGCAACAATAAACTTGATATATGCAGGCTTTGGTTAGTACTTCATATATATTAAAGACTATCCAATATTCAATCTGAGAAATTTAATAGTAAATGTTGACGAAATCAATGTTTACAAAATAGCAATAGCAGTAATGTCACTTCACCAATAAATACTATAATGATACAACATTCAATATAAAAAATCACTTCTTAACTCAATTAATGCTTTCAACAACCATTCAATTTCTCAAAAGACAAAATGTTGCTACATCAATGATATAATAGCAAGGAGTGACGTCAACATTTAGGGTTAGTAGTGTTAGGTAGAGCTAGGGTTAGTGCAGTTAGGGTTTCAATTCAAAGGTATTAAAAGTGTTTAGATCAGGTTCTACTTCAACATTTGAGGTCTTAGATTAGTGCCTTTAGGGATAAATGGAGTCAATAATGAAGGATGTAGGAGTTGAAGGAGGATAGCTAAGCACTGGAGGGAAGATCTCTGAAGTGTTGCTATGGCAGGGCCTTAGAGACAAAACCCTAGGGGAGAGAGGCTCACTTCGGTGTTGCTATGGCAAGGCCTCATGCTCTATCCTCCTTCCTTAGATGGAAAAACAGGCTAGCATGAAAGATAAAGTCAAGACAGGAGAGTCAAATGAGGGAGATTGTTGCTACAACAAGGCTCTATCATCAAACCCTAGAAGAAAATGACCCTAAGTGTAGATAACCTAGGCCTTGGACGTCTCCTCCTTCTTGAGCTCTGGAAAGTACGACTAGCATATGAAGAGGGGGAAAATGAGTGTAGCTAAGGCTAGGCTCAATCCTCTTCAGCATGAAAGAGTAGAATGTTTCTATGGCAAGGCTCTATCTCACTTAAGAGAACAAAATGGCCATAAATATTGATGGGGACATGAGACAAGGACCAATTATGTGTGATTGTCACCTAGGTTTTATGCAGCAAATTTATAATAATAAATGAGAGTAATAGCAATACAACCATTCAATTAAGAAGTTTTGTAGAATTTCACTTACATTTCACCAAGAAACATCATAGAAAACCCTAATTGTAACACCTTCCATCAAGAGAAATCCCAAAAAATGCCAAGAGAATATTCCTTCAACAAGTGCACCTCACTAAATCAACAAAAAATCTAAAGTAGGGCACAAATTTCAGACCTCACCAAGTGGTGAGTGAAAGATGATGATCAAAATGAGAGTGAAAACCCTCAATATATAGTGTATCAATGACCTAATTTACTTTTTAGGTCATAAAAAGGCCGACAAGTCCATAATACCAAAAATAATATTGTCTTTACATTAAATAATAAGTAGAACCCTAATCAAGCAAAAGGTGAGATATCAAGCCCCTCTGAGGGAGACGTTATCCCTTTCTAGGGCCAGTGCAGCATCCAGAAGCAAAACGTTAGGCCCTCCAGGGGCCTTTCCAAGATGCCACATGTGCTACTGCTGCCTAGTCTTTCTCCAAAAGTGTCCATGAAGATGGATGACATCATGGTGAAAATGAGGACATTCTAAGCCTTCCAAGGCTAGCATTCCACTCAAAAGGGGTTATTCCCCCTAGGTCTAGTACTGCCGAAGTGTCTTTGGTGGAATGTCCTCTTCCTCTTAGGTGCAAAACACCTAATCAAACTATGTCTTGTCTCTACCCCTGATGGGGTCTCAGCATCCATCTGGTGGGCTCTTCAGCCCCATGGACGTCCGAACTGGTCATCTCCCCATGTGTACTGGACCAAGTTGTACCTGTCCATTGAGAATGGTCCTGCACATCAAAAGCTACGCCCTACATGGGCTCATCAATCACAGGGATCATAGAAATTTCAATCACATTTCATCATCAATATTATCAAACATATGCATAAAACCCCTGATACATCAGTCAATAGCTTAAAGACATTACAAAACCTGCAATACAAGATTGGAGAAAAGGACAAGGCGTCCTATTGGGCTAGTGTCCACAAGAATATGAAAGTTTCCAGAAAGATCTCATCCAAGCCATGTAAGTAAGGTGATCTGGCTAGGGGATGTCCAAACATGTGGGTGTAGTGAGGGCCAAGGATGCATAAGTGTTATCTGTTGGTGCCTTTTGTAGAAGGTGAGTTGTACCTGTCATGGATGCATTTTTTTTCCAAGCCCATTCTTTCCTTTATTCTTTTTATTCTTGTTTTATTCTTGTTTT
>JASDQU011444048.1:7360-19035 GCA_032191745.1 Picea mariana
AAGATCCATTTTCTTCTGAGGCAATGTCTTCCTCATCAGTCTGTACATCCTGGACTTCGTCCTTTTTCTTAGTCTTCTTTGCACTGGTTTTCCCTACATGCTTGAACCGGGCAACCAAGGGGCTTCCTATAATGTCAGCATCGGAGAGTTCGACATCAACGATAGGTGCCTGAAATTATTTTGGCCATTCCTTCGTGATCTGCTTCATATCTTCCTCTATCATCTTATAATAAGATTGTATCTCCTCATTGCTCTCATCTCTGCGTGCAGTTATATACATAAAATGCAGATCTGCGTGGAACTTGGCTATCAGTCTATATTGGTGCAACGTGCTCGACATCATGCATGAGAATGACTCTATGGAAACCTTCAGTTGTTGATAGTAGGCATGGAACACTGGGTTCGACTTCCACTTCTTCGACATGTCATTCATATACCATAATGTAGAAAATCTAGTTGCCAATGGATCTGATGGTTCAATTTTTGGAAAGGTTGCTCCCTCGGGCCTTTGCCAAGCGACAAATACAATCAACATGAGTAGCCAGCTGAATTGGAACTCATATCACTGATCATGCGCTTCATGGCAGTCTTTCTCAAGCTCATTGATGAGGTAACTTGCCCAATTCATCTGCATCCCCTCCACACATTTTCCTATGAGGTCCACCGCGAACCGGGTGACCTGCGTGGGGTGATTCTTTCTGACAAGCTTGCTAACTATGAGTTGGCAAGCGAGGCGCATTGTGCCATCTTGGATAGAGGCTACCTTGTAGCCACACGTTCCCTTTTCTACTTCATTGTATGACTCCTTTATGCGTTGTTCTAGGGAGCGGTCTGAGGCCTTCCCTAGGTAGAATTATTGAGGGTCGGGTCCTTGCATGCTCAATCCTGTAGTTAAGTGGATCAGCATTGGATCCACAGTAATCTTCCTGTCGAGCCACAAGTATCCACCATGATAGAATGACAAGAGGATTTTAACACAAGCATTAACCTCTAGATGTCGGCCAAAATGAGGAATCTTCATGACATTCAATATCGTGGACTGCGCCAGCTCCTTAATCCAAGGCTACGNCAAGTTTTGTTCATCAGGTATCTATGAGGTGTGAGCATGGCGTAGTTCTTTCTGTCACCGATATTGAAATCACTATTCTTCAGGGATGGGATCTGTCCCAACTGGCTTCCAACTACATGTATCCCCTTCAGGATGTACGCAGTGATCAAAGTGTTCACAAAGTCCCATGGGATGCTTTCACGGTTGACAGTGCTAGCCAAAGTCAGGATATAATCATGTAATATTGACGGGATCTACTTCGTAATAGCCATATCATCGCAATGATTACTTCGCTTCTTAGTCGCAGGGTTAGTATGAACCAAACGTCGTCCAATCGAAGGGGAAGCCTAGATTCCCCTAGTCAACAATTCTTGAACGCCTTCAGGCATATCTCTATCAGCCATAAACTTCTTGAGAACCTCTTCAACGAACTTCTCTAACAAAGTTTGTTCGCTCAACATTCTCACTTTTAAACGGATAGGTCAGGGTAGGCGAACAGATAGATGGAGTAAACAACCAATGGTGAGTTCTAGGTTCTGAAAATCACAGTTCGACACACAATCAGTTCTCAGATAATCACGAGGGGAAAAAGTGGTCTCGATGCAGCGTCAGATGGGTTAAATAAGTGAGCATCGTAACAGATTCTTCCAACAGGAAGGACTACTTCCATCAATGTGAATCTGTCCGTTATGGCACAGTCTCAACGTACCAAACGTGGTCTATTCACCCATAAATTTATTTCCTAGCCGTTCCAGAGTGTCATTCTAATGGTCAAGGCACCTCCAATGGTCATATAGCTTCATCAAGGAAAAGTCCCATTCTGCGCGGTTCTACTATTCTGACAAGGTTCAAATTCTGCAACTTTCCTCCTGCGAAGTCTTCCATTTGTTCTCTGTAACTTCCTGTAGTTTTTCCAACTTGGATTTCTTCTTACTGAGCTTCCTTTCCTTCTTTCCTATGATCTGAGTCTCTCTAACTATTTTTGGATTCCTCTTTCCATCTTTATTCTTAGTTTCTCCTATCATAGTGACTTCGCAGTGCTGATGTACTTCCAATGGGTTCAAAGGTAATATCCCTTCCCTTATCATTTCCTTGGTGGATATACTTTCTTCTTACATGGATAGGTCCTTCAAACCTTCTTGCGTTCTTTAAACCTCAACAACTAATTCTATTGCCTTATGTTGCTTCGACTCAACTTCTCATTCTTCTATCAATTGATATATTTTTCTAGCTATGAAATGCCTTAGTTCTTACTTTTTCTTTTCTGTAGCTTCTTCCTCTGCTTTTCTTCTGATCTGAACCTTCTCGATCCAAGTCTTTCCTAACAAAAGTGGGAAAGGGGCATTGTTCTCAACAAACTTAATGACTTCAAATTCCACTTCAATTGATGTTCCATGGATGATAACAGGTACATTAGTAATTCTTCCACACAGGGTTATCATCTTTCCCTTGAACAAGCCTATTCTTCCCAATGAAGGTATCACAGTAATCTTTCCCAAAATTTCCCAAGTGCCTTCTGTCATAATATTTACTTGTGTCTCTTCATCTAAGACACAGTCTATGTCGAAGTCTCCCATTCTTGCACTTATGCGTTGTTTTACTTTCAAGATCTCTGATAAACTGGCATATTTGTGACCATCCATCATTTATTTTAACTATACTAATGTAGTCTGAACTTTCTCTAATTCTTTCTCTTTCTGATTCTCTAACATGCTCTTATTCTATTGACTCATGTTCATTTGTTCTACATTAGCAATCATCCTTGGACAATCCTCAACTTCATGACCAACAATTTTACAACAAAGACAAATAGGACCTATACCAGGGCATTCCTTAGCAAGATGTCCTAATCTTATGCAGTTATAACATAGTGTCAATCCTCTCTTCCTCTTATATGTTCCCCAACCTCTCATGTACTGCACACTAGGATTACAGTGCTAGACCTGCAATCTACAAAAATTCTTTCTAGGTTCCTGCATCCAATTATTAGTCCAAAAATTATTTCTATGCATAGGAATAACATATCTTTCTTCATTTCTATTAGCCTTACTTAGATCAACTCTTTCTTCATGTTGTTCCCTAGCTTTCAGAATAATACAAAATCTATTAAACATACTTTATTCATTCTTTTGAAACAAGCATTTCCACTTATCTTACTCTTATCAAAGCACAAAGATTTACCTCTTTCATGATTTTACCTCTTTTCTTCAGATCATGTTTCTTTCTTAGCACATAGCTTCGCAAGTCAAGTAGAACATTGCACACTACAACAATAGATCTACATGCAAATCTTCTCTTTTCTTTACTTCAGTTCCCAGCAATCACAGTTTCAGGTCCCGACAACAGAACCATTTGTTGGCACACGGGCAGACCTAGGGTTCAACTCTAACAATGCACCAACAAACCCTAAATACTATCCCTTTCGGCAACACCTGTGAAGCAGATGCAGTCTCACCCGAAGTAGCAATAGGGGGTTGAAGGACATAAGTGTCTACAACCAGAGGAAATCAAAAGTGATTTCAAAACACGACGTAATACAATCACAAATATTCTCTACTACTCTTAACCTTACTTCACAAGTTATAATCTCTGATCTAACACAATAATGAAGTAACAATATATCAGATGAAAAACAATAGAGCATCAACCACAAAGACAATAAGATATACATGGTTCACCCTCTCCCTAGGGCTACATCCACATAACTGTGTTTCTTCTTCTTTATTAGGCTTCAATCTCTTACATTCTTTTGCTCCTGTGCACTAAGCCACAGAGCCAAGCTTCGCACCGGATAGGTGATCTGCGCACAAAGCACCAAATCCACCTTCCCAAAATTAGGTCAAGGCACATAGACAACTCCTCTATCAAGCACAACGCCTTACATATGCAGTCTGTTGCACAAAGTAACTCAAAACCACTTACACTTAGCCACTTAAACTTCCCTCTCTAAGCCGCTTTTACACTTAGCTAGTCACTACTTACTACATTACATTCTTTCTTATTTATACTTTTACATTCCTTATAAAAAGGCCTAATCATGGTTAAACCCATGGGCCGACATCCCATAACCCATTACAAAAACCCTAATGAACCCCTTGTTGGGTCCACAAAACAAGTGAGATCATGCGATCTCAGATCCGCCTAGGCACTCCATCTTCAACCAGCCCGTCGAAGTCAAAAAAGTGGTCAAATCTGACCAACTTTTCCTCAAAACGTGGTTGAGGGCCAACAAGTTTTATTTTTTGAAAGTTTGAAAATTTAATTTATATTTGTAAATGTTTATAGTGTTAAAGAATATATATGAGTTTACAAACTAATGGTGGAAATTGTATGCATGTATCGGTTGCAATTTTTCTAGGGTGTGGTGAGTTCAACATTTGTGATGTTTGTGCAATCATGGCGTATATGCAAGAAAGGGCCTATTTTTAGAGGGATTAAGTCAGGCTATCACGAGTCTTATTCATAAGATATTGTGGTTTTGTATCCAAAATTAGTGGAAAATTGGCAACGCATACCTAAATAAATATTGGTTAAGTTGATGGGTAGTAATATTGGACATATTGCACTCCATTCAACTTTGGGTACCGGGGTTGTGAATTGCTTCCTTATATTTGAGACCTCATCCTATCTAGAGGGAGAAGGGGGTTTATTTGAGTTTTTAGAACATAGGTTGGAAAAAATGGGAACTTTGTGTTTGTTTTTGTAGAGGGGGTTGGACAAGAATTGATTCCTAGGAGTCTCGAAAAAAAGGAATAGAGGGATGAATATGGAAATCCTCCATTTTTGGACGTTGGGCCATGGTTTAGGGATGAGATAAAGCATTGGTGGAAGAAACATCAACCCAATGAGCTATTTACATTGAAGTATATTGACCCAAATTACATGATCAAATTCGTGCCTCCTAAAGATCTCGATAATATCTAATGTACTTTGCTTGCTAATTCTGCCATCGAGGGAGACATGGCAAGCTATACTGGTTTTGTTGCAAGGATAATGAATGGGATCTATTGCTAAATTCCATTGGATCTAGTCGCTTCTACTAAAAACTTTGTGGATGTCAATGAATTTATAAATGGGCTTGGATGAGGTATGTAACGAATCAACCTGACTTTTCTGGTCTTGTAAAATCCAAAAATATCTAGAGAGGATGAATTAGATTGACATAATGGGGTAGGTTAGATGCATTCCATTTTAGTTTAAAGCTAAATCTATTGTCCAATACTTCAGACTCCAAAACGTTTTTCTGCAGTCTATTATCTGGTATGATATTTTGCTAATTTTCTAAGTACATAATTGCTAAAATGTTGTATGATAATGTACTTTCCATTCTTAAGGAAGGAGAAACCCCAACTTTGTCAAGAAATTCCTAGGTGGATGTAGACAATGAAAGGATACACATTATAGTCAAAAAATCATCTTCCTCATAATTTTCACAGAGATTTAACTCTACTGCATCATCCTAAAGAATTTAAAATTTAAATTCATTTCATTTCATGCCAATAATGACCATGAATCAATTAGTTGGACATGGTGTATAAATCTTATCATCCCTTGAGAAACCTACAATGTCCTATGAATTCTAGCTACGTAATTACAAGATAAATAGTATTAGATAAAACACTAATTAGTCCGAGTGAAGGGATTTTTTCTATGGTAGCTTACATATTAATTTGGGAACGATTTCCCCTATTGTAGTGCATATAAGAAATATGGACTCCCCCCTTTGCAACAAATTATCATCTTGAAATTGAAGATGAATGTTCAAATGAGATTCACAAGTTTGTTTGGAGATGTTAAAGTTCTTTAATCTTTGAAGGAAAGTATATCTCTGAAATCTTATTTAAAACACTTTGGCATAATAACTATTGGTGGAACTATTCGAGGTTATTTATATTTACATAAAAAAAAGCTTACCTTCGGAGAGAGAATCGTACCTATTGTAGGTATCAAAATGAAAGAGGTTTCTTCCATTCCTTCCTTATATCTATTAGGGGAAAGTGTTGCTCAGGAAGGAAAAAAACGTTGGTTCAAGGGAGGGATCATGGTCCCTGTGAGGTTAGGTTTAGTGGAGCCAAAGAAATGGTCAAGACCCATGGCCATTTCTTATTGAAGTTGATGTCCTAAAATTGATTAACCTAATTCTAGTGCAGTCATAACCAACCCAGAGTAGCCACATAAAGAAGTTAATTTTTACAGAGATTTTAATTCTGGAATCTAAACATAAACTACCCATAATAGATGGAGGGTTTGTAATAGAAAAAGAGGACCGCAAGCTTCCAAAGTCTATCTAAAAAAGATACGATAGCTATTATCTCTATCAATCTTGATAAATTTGATGGGAGAGATCTACCTAACCAAAACTCTGCACATGTAGCTACGTTCATCATAATAATTTTAGGCATGGTTTGAAACTTTGGAGTTCATAGAAAAGCATGGAAAATCAGGTCAATTAGGTAGGAAATCAAGATAAATGGATAAGGGAGAAAGAATCCTTGGGTTTAATAGGTGAAGGATAAAGAAATAATAGTGTTTGAATCATGTCAAACTTTCAACTTTCCATTTAGCAATAACAAAGAGAGTATAGTCAAAAGAGAAATAACAGAGAGAGAAGAGTTAGTAGCCTAACCTTTTTATGGTGGACCACTGGAAATGGACCTTGCTAATCGAATCCTCTCCAATGCTCGCCCCCTTTTTTTAGTGGGGCAAAACCTTGGTAATCACTATTGTCCAAAAGAATGTTGGGAATGAGGGAAATACGTTTTAGAGGTTTTAGTGAATAATTACACCTTTTTTATATATATTTTTGCAAACTTTTTTATACAGAATATGTGGTCAACCAAATATTCTCATACCAAATTCAAATTCTCGTATTAATGCATGAACATAATCGAGTAATCAAATTTTCAGATTCTTTGGGCCAATTTGGTCGAATTTGGTAACTATGATTTCAAGTGGTAGATTCCCGTAGTTTCTTACAACCTCACAGAAAAATTTCAACGTCCTCACTCATGTTTGCTTCACACATAAACTTGTAATTCAAACCAAGTGCGTGGATTTTATACCCTTGAATTTATCGTTCTTTGCTTTTCTCTGCACTATTTTCCAGTTGGCCTATGGTGCTCTGAGAAGAGGCAAAGTGGACATGGTAGGCATTACAATAAATATAGAATAGACACCCATCCATTTTTTTTAATTCTTTAGGCCAATTCGGTCGAATATGGAAACTATGATTTTAAGTGGTAGATTCTTGTAGTTTCTTACAACCTCAGAGAAAAATTTCAACATCCTCACTCAAACTTTCTTTATGCAAAAACTTGTAATTCAAACCAAGTGCATGGAGTTTATACCCTTCTATTTATTATTAGTTTCTTTTTTCTACACTATTTTCTTGTTGACCTGTAGTGCTCTCAGAAGAGACAAAGTGGCCACGGTATGAATTACAATAAATATAGAATAAACACCCATCCATAGGATGGAGCATTGAGTTTAACTTTATTATATGGAAAGGTGCTTTCTATAGCCCAATATGAAGGAGATATGTAATTCCTTTTATGCTCAACATGAAGTTGACATGTGGCATTTAAGAACATGTTAATAAAAAGAAATTATTCTAGTGTCGACAATAAATAAAATATTTCAATATATCAACCTTATATAGAGAGTGAGAGTGAGAGAAACAAAGAGAGAGTAATTGAAAGTAAAAAATTTCTTATATTGTTGATAGGTTCTTTCAAAATGAGGGAGATGTGTAATTCCTTCATTGCTTAATATGGATTTTGTAAGGCCTCCCATGAGACCCATCGAACGCATGTGCTCCTTGCGTAGATTCAACGATGGAATGGATGAATAACATAAGGAAGGAAGCGATCAGTTAGGAGAACAAATACATTCAGTTGTGAGAAGGATCACCTTGGATGCACGATGGTGACATGCAACATCAAGGGGGCACACACCTTAGTTTCCTTAGAATGATTGATGGAGACTTGGGTTGCATTTGGGAAAGGAAAGGGCAACTTGGGAGCATGCCCAAGGAGTGGACCCGTCTTACCTCAAAAACACGGGTGCATCAGAGAGGTTGGATGATCCCATCGACACTTCCACAAGGAATTGTAACAATTGACACGAAGATCATACAAGGAAAGGGGTGTGCACCCAAGGATGGGGTATGCGGGTCCAAGAAATGAACAGTTTATGGGTGCACAAGGATTGAATGGGAACCCTATGTCCACAGATGGGTGCGACGATCTAATAAGTGTGATGATTCATGAAGGGGTACGATGCACCGAAGAGACACAACGTTTCACACAAGTGACCATTGGAGTCCATATAAAAGCAAGGGGCACACAACCAAAAGAGATGAGTTTGGAAAGACAAGGAGAGAAGGAGAGCTTTGTGATTCTTAGGTAGACAAAGAGGAGGATCTCCCTCAAGGATCCAATTCGGTCCACTCTGGAGGACTTGTGTTGCCTTGAGGAGAAGGGTTCATTGAATAGAGTTGGGAGAATTTATCTTGGAAATATTTTTGCTAAGTTTGGAAATGTAGGTCTTTGGAGACATGTGTTAGGCAGAATCGAAGTCTATGAAGTATGAGGAAATGAAGAGGAAAAGTCTATGGAAATGAAGAGATGACACGTTTGCGGTTGGGAGAACATATGGGGTGCATCGTAGGTGGTAGAAAAGATGGTTGTGATAGAGAGTCTTGGTGAAGATATGTGTATGAGTGTCTTGGTGAGGTGAGGTGAGTCGTTTAATTCTTCCCTATTTTGAACTGAGCCGGTAGTGCTCATGTTTTAATTGTTCTGCAATAACAAATAATTAGCTAGGTATTAGGCATGATTTGTGTCACTCACACTATATCTATGTTTCACTATTGTTCTCTTGGCTTCCCATGTTCTTGGATGTATGCTTAAAACAACTAAGTGTTAAAGAAGTTAAAAAATGTCTAAGTATACAAGAGTTGCACTAGAGTAGGAGTGTGACTCACTGGTAGCCTAGAACTGAGTATGGGTATGCTCTAGGTGAAGAGGCATAGTCTTGATTAAGTAACCATGGTGTTTCCAAGAAGCCAAGCGTGAAATGTTCCAGTGTCACACACCCTTAAGAGGTGCATGATCACAATGCATGTTATAGGGATATGATAGATCATATCAGATCAAATTCGTTGCAGATTTTGGAGAAGGGTTGGGGATCTATTCACCACTATATCGATGATAGATGGTATTAGAGCAAAATTAGAAAGAAGTTTGTTGCAAAGGTAGTTTACTGGGAACCTTTGAAGACTTGGTGAATTGTTTGGTGCAACAAACTTGTTCATTGCAGACTTTACATTAGACTTATTGGAGAGTTGGTTACTTGGGAAAGAAAAGGTCCAAGACAACAAACTTAGAACATGGTTGCAATGAACGATGCCATTGAGAAATGTATGGTTGTATTGATTTCTGACATTTTCCAAGTGTTGCAGTGAGTTATTTGAAGGGAAGTCGATTGAATTTGTGGTTCAAATGCATTTTGTTTCCACGGTGAAAACCGATAGACTTGAAGGTGACTCAAGTGGTGCAAATTTGAAGAAGTCTTACATTAGTTTGGGATGCCTTGGTTAGGAGAATGTGCAAATGATTGGATGACATTCTTGGAAGAGTCCTGTGGTGGACTTAGGGATGTTTGGATGTACTCATGGAGGTGGCTTAAGGAAGTTGCTTAACTCTTTGATGAGGTGCATTGACAGATCGTTGCAGTGAAGTCAACAATGGAGTATGTTCATGACGAGTTCAGAGGATGGGTTAGGCACCCTAGTGCTTGGTTCCTTAGCCATTTTTGTTGATTTAGGTGGTGAATTGATGAGTCACAATGACAATGCCAAAGTTTGAATGCTTGTAGTAGGTGCAAGGAATTTTGTTCCAAGAGACATATCGAGTTAGCAGAGAAGCCAACCAAGAATTGTTGGTAGTCAACCTAATTGGGAAGAATGCAGACCACATGATTTGGATGGTCTTTGCTTGCCTTTGGTATGGGACATTGTATGAGGTAGAGCATGCCTTGGTGACTTGCAGACGATTGTGCAATGACTTAGAGATATGCTGGTGGTCATTGGTTGAAGTTGGTAGAGTATTGGTGCGAAGTTGGTAGAGTATTGGTTGAAGTTAGTAGAGTATTGGTCCACAGGTGAGAATCCTTGGAGTTTTCAACAGGGAAATTTCCTGACCAGTAGCACTGGAGCCCTAGAGAGAAAGGAAACAACCTGAGGGACTGCATGGAAGATAAAGGTGTTAATTTCTTAGGTTGTGCAGAATGGAAGGGAAAGAGAGATAGAAAATTTGGATTTGATGTGTGGTTGGAAAACCAGAGAGCTAATTAGCCAACTATTGTGTGTTTTAGATTTGGCCTAGGACCCAACCTGGCTTGGGGGTGACCTGTTGTTGAGAGTAAATGAAAAAAAATGTCTATGGTTGGGAGGAATGTCCTTGGTATGAAACCAGTTGGTGAATGTTTACTTGAAAGATAAGTGTTCTTTGTGTTTTATATACAATGTATTTTATGTTGTGTATTTAATTATCTCTGAGATGTGTTTCTTTGTGTATGCTTGCTGGTTATTTGTTGTGCATGGCATGTTGTTTATCTATTTTATGATGTAGCATGGATCTTGATTAATGCATGTGAGTCTTTCATGCTTGATTTCACATTAATTATTATYAGAATTAGAAATCGGTTCAKAAGTGAGTTTTTGAGGTGRCGTGCCCAATCTGTGGGTGGCTGGGTATGTTACAAGGAGTATAGGCATGTTGGCCACACTCATCACAAATGTTGATTTGCGTTGAGGTGACTTGAMAAAAGGAGGTGAGTTAGGGAMTTTCCTTCATTTGARGGATAGTGYAGACATGCAGATTGCAGCATGAAGAGATCACTTGGACTTATGTGTTTCTCTTGCTTTGGATAGCATGGTTGAGGGTGAAGCATAAACATTCCAAGGCATAAAGAGGAAGACACAACAACATGGTTGGGTGATGAAATAGTGAGGCAAAGGAAGTTTGGAGGTGCAGTTCTTGAAATAGATTGAAAAAATATGTCATGAGGAGGACAATGGAGTCAAGTTGTCGCAGAAGATTTTATTTCGGGGTGACTTCATAGTGCAACAAGGTTAGGGGCAACCTTGGCTTGGGCTGAGATCATTGTGCAGATAGATCAAATTGAGGACGAAAGTTGAGTAAGGATGCGCCAATAGGTTCAAAGTACAACACTTAGACATTGTGGAGGATATCCTTGATGAAGATCGAATGATGGTAGCAATGGTGAGGCAAGGATGGACACTTGCCTTAGTCTTTGGAGTTGGATAGGGTGACAGAGTTGTGGCAAAAAAGAAAAAGTTTGGGCATGAGGAGGTGCATGCTCATGAGTTGGGCGTGATGATTAGAGTAGATACCAAATCAATCCAAGGCATGGGGGATGTTATTTTGTAGAGACATGGCAGAATTGGTTGAAGCATGGGTGCAACAACAAGATCACAATATTTCAATACTTAGAAGAAATTTTGAAGTGAAGTGTGCAACAATCGTTGAGTAGCGACGAGATCCGAAGACGGGGCATAGACACCATGGAAATATATGGATGTTGTTGGGGATGGAAACAACTT
>JASDQU011444049.1:5753-15997 GCA_032191745.1 Picea mariana
TATGTGATTGGGTTTTATTTTATGTGACTGGGGTTTATTTTATGTGATTGGGGTTTTTATGTAATTAGGGTTTTAATTAAATATTAATTGACATATTAATTAATATTTATATTAATTAAATGTCAATAATTAATTATAATTCTAATTATCCTAACCCCTCTCCCTAACTATAAATTAGACCCTACCCTATTGCATTTCTACACACTCACTCTCACACTCACTCTCTCAACTCCCTACTTGCTGTGGCTACCTCAGTGACTCTTCCCTCTTGTTGGTGCGGCCTTCCCCTTGATTATCAGTTACAGATCTGCGATTTCTTACTGGCTGGAAGTTTCTTCTTTGGAGTGTGCTGAGGTTTGCTGGATCTGCCTCTTCTGAACTGGGAGGTGTCTACTAGAGCTGCTAGACTTGCCTTCTAGGGCTGTTGGATCTGATCTCGTGCACAGAGCTGCCTCCCTTCAGCTGCCAGGCCTGTTCTGTGGGTGCCAGATCCTTCTTTAGGGCCACGGACCTGTGTGGAGGTGCCGCAGCCTCTATCTGGGCTTTTGCTGGTAGGGCTACCTTCTGGCTGCCGTGTGCTGTGCAGAGGTCACTGTGTGGAGTTTTCTATCTGCTGTCCAGTTTTTCTGAGTCGGCGTTTCTACAATTTGCTAGTGGAGGGTTTGCTAACCTTTCGGATCTCATTCCTGTGCCTAATCACTGTTTATTGGAGGGTTTTTTGCTGGGGGTATTGCTGATTAAGTTTGAGGTTTTATTGCTGTTTTCTTTGAGGGTTTCCATCCATGGAAAAACTGTCCCACAATCCTCTTTGACAGAGATCAAACCCTAGAGGTTTGATCCATGAACCTAAACTAAAGTCTGAGCATATTTACAGAGGCTTATATCCACACATGTGACAGGTACATTTATCATTGAATGATGAGGTAAGCTAAAAGTTAATTTTTCATATTCAAAAATTTTATTTGCTTCCAAATCTGTTTGTATGTCTTCTTCTTTATGCTGATCTAGTGAACAAAATTTTTTTAAAAGCATTTTCCCCTAATTCTAACAAATTAAAAGAGAGCCATTGATCTCACGGTTAGATCTTGACCGTTGAGATTCGGGATTTGCCTCAAGTCAATGTTATAAAAGACAACAAGGGGCAAAGGACAAAGACACAGAGAGAGCATTTACTTCACAAGTCACGTGAGTAAGTGAGGGAGATCAAGATCTGATTTTCTAGTCATTGGCGAGAATAAATTTGCAGCAGAGATCAGCGAGGAAGAAAGTGCAACGCTGTCCGAACAAGCAGGCTGTATAGTGAAGTCCGTGCAATATTGTCTTACAGAGGATCTGACTGTAGACATTGTCACCAATTCTTTGGGTCCAGAAAAAATTGTAAATTTCATAGACAAACTTGGTGTATTTTCTAGATGGACCATTAAGGCAGGGTGTTAGAATATAAAGGTCATTTAGACCATAGGCTTAGGCATATTAATAGTCACCTTTTAACTTTAGGTTACCTTATGTTTAATTGTTGTATTATTGACTTAAAGTATTCGTAAGTCATTTTAGGGTTTATGCATTTAGGATTTGTATAATTAGGGTTTATGTCATCTCATTGTTATAAAATGATGGTTGTTCTCTTTCTTTTATAACCAAGAATCCTTTTCTTAGGTGTTTTGTCCTTCAAGATCTTTTGAGTACATTTGTTTAAAATGTAGACTACTATATTGCATGACTCCACCCAAAGATACATATCATGCCCCCTTGGCAGTGTCAACAATGGATCTGTTCTTCCTATTTGCCACCCCATCTGCTGCGAATTGTAGGGCATTGTTAGTCCCATTTTGATCCTGGCTTCCCTGCAAAAAGAATTAAACTTCGTGGAGGTATACTTGCTTCCATTATTTGATTGAAATACTTTGATCTTCTTCCTTGTTTGATTTTCAACCAAGGCTTTGAACTCTACGACCATATTGAACACATCACCATTAGCCTTTGTACAATAAATCTAGGTCTTGTGTGAGGATGCATCAATAAAGATAACAAAATACATAGTACCTTTCAAAGAAGAGGAAGACATAGGTCCACATACATCTGAATGGATTAGCTCGAGAATCCCTCTCAATTTCTTCTTATTGTTTGGAAAAGTAGCCTTGGCGTGCTTGCAAAGTGCATATTCCTTGCACACTCTTGTCTTCTCGATTTTGAAGTCCTGCAATCCTTGCACCATATTCTTCAAGAGATGAAGTGCTCCATTGTGTAAGTAACCAAAGCATATTTTCCCTAGCTCGCACAACTTGTCACTACTATGCACTAGAGCACCAAGCTTTATTGGATTTGCTTGTAGTCTATAAAGACCACCTACTCAAACGCCTTTGGTTATAGTCTAACTAGGGAAATGGCTATGATCTTTAATGACGACTTTCTGATCATCAAACTTGGCCACATAATGCAGATCTGTCACGTAAGAAATTGAAAGAAAGTTCTTCATCAAACCAAGAACAAACAAAACGTCATTCAACTCAAGAAAATCACCTAAAGGAATCCAAAAAGAGATGGAGCCCAATCCCTTCATATAATATTGAATAACTGACATCATCACCTAACCCCATTGGCATTCCTCCCTCTTGCTCTCAAAAATTGCTGATGATCTTCTTGTCATAAGTCACATGTCTCGATGCCCCACTGTCCACATACTATCCAACCTTGGACACAGTGTTGGTTGAAAGACAAAAGACCATGGAGAATGTGGTCTCAAGCTTGGATTGTAACTTGTCCAATCTAGTGATAGTGTTTTCATTCTCTGCAATTTGTTTTTGCTGCTACTTGGCCTTCCCTTTCTTCTTCTTTGGACATTGGCTACCTTAAAGTCCTTTTTGTCAACACCTGAAACATGTCACATGATTTAAGTCCTAACCTTGGTTTGAAGAGCGTGACTCATCTTGCTTACCCTTCCTAGGTACTCCTTTCTTGCCTCCCTTCCTCATCTTCTTGACAAGTGCAAGGTCTTTTGCTTCTTTCCCTTCGGCTAAACTCATCTCTAGCCTTGTCTCTTCCTGTATGAAGTCGTCCCAGGGCTTCTCAAAGGTGGGAAACTTCTCACAAGCACAAATACCCTAGACAAAAGGTTTCCATGATGCAAAAAATACATTCATTGCAATGGGCACCAATTCCTCATCTTAAACCTTCGCTCCTATGGCTACCAACTGATCTCTTAACTCAGTCATATTCATCAAGTGGCTAACCACTGTGTCTATGTCACTCATGCGGGCAGTGGAGAGCTTGTTTGTTCGTTACATTTTGCGAGAAATATGCACTCTTTGCTACAAAATGATCAAGGCATTATACATCTCCTTTTCCATCTTCTTCTTTGCAATGTGAGGGATTGAATGGTCTTTCACAGAATCAAGAATGATTCTCTTTGCTTTGGCCTCTTTCTTCTTGTGTTCGACCACCTGAGTAGGATCGGTAGGAACAATAACCTTGTTCTTGACAAAAGCCCAAAGCTCAACCTTCTCCAACAAAATCTGCGGTCTACACTTCCAAGTTGTAAAGTTGGAAGCGCCTTTTCACTTGTCACACTCTCTAAGACTGAAGGTAGTCATTCTTGCAAATCTCTGATCACACCTCAATCAACAAATCGGCCAATAAATAAAATAGATAGCCACCTATCCTAGGAGTAAATCCCTACTCTATTCCTTGGACTCCTAGGACATCACACCCATAAACCCTTCACATGTAAAAGTGCATAGGGATCTACTTCAATCACTGTAGATAGGGTTTCACAGCCCGATGAAATCTTCAGCTCCCTCTTCACAAGCGACTTCAGCAAATAAGCTTTGATACCATGTAGAAATTTTAGAAGTCTGAAATTTCTTCCTCACAAGAAGGCATGGATCAACACCATAGATATCTAAGCCATAGTGCTGAATTTGATATCCTGCGAACACCTGCAAGAAACTGAAGATCTGCTACAACACTCAAAGTTAGACGCAGTAAATACATCACCACTAGATCTATTCAGCAATCCTAAGGGCTAGATCTAATCAACAACACAGATCTGGAATCTATATTAACTTAGAACAGTAATAAAGCAACAAAATACCAGATCTGAAACTTAGGAAAGGGCTTGCTAAATACAAAGCAATCAGTCTAGGCTGCCCACTAAATCAGCCCAAAAACTAACCATAAACAAGAGAAAACTCAGACCTGCAACAACAATTTTAGGACAGCAATCAATTCACTTCTTATTTACAGTTAAGAAGATTATAGTACAATACCTTAGTTCATCACAAGCTGGTTTACACAAGTCCTTTCAACTCATCCCGAGCAAGGACTCCACAATGCTTCCCAAACTCTAGTTAGGGCATCACATGCCAATCACATCAAACCCTAACCAACAATTTCTTAGTCAAGCAGGGTGTCCCACCAAGCTCTACAACTAACCCTAGGGTTCTTTATCTCCTCCACTTTGGCTGAAATGGAGTCTAGTCTCCTCTTGGACAAAATCATCCCAAAGCTTTTGAAATGTAGGAAGCTTCTCCCGAGCACAAACACCTCAAAAAAACATGTCCTAGGATGAATAGAACTCATTTAGTGCTATAGGCACCAAATCCTCATCCTCAACCTACACCTCAATCACATTGAGCTGTTATTGAACCTTGACGATCTTCATTAGGTAGTTGGCCACCATATCTTTGTCACTCAGGTGAGTGCCGGTGAGCTTGTTCTTCAGTGGCATCTTCTAGTGAACATTCTCACTTTGGTATAGAGTGAATAAGGCATCAAATCTGTCCTTTGTCGATTTCTTCTATGCTATGTGAGGCATCAAATGGTCCTTCACCGAATCAAGGATGATTCTCTTCACCTTGGTCACCTTCATCTTATGCTTGGCCAGTTGTATGAGACTGGTACGGGCAGTGATCTTTCCTTCTACGAAACTCCAAAGATTGAACTCCTCCAATATATTTTGCAGCCTGCACTTCCGGGGTACAAAATTGGAAGTGCCCTTCAACATGTGATACTTTTTAAGACCAAGAGTAGTCATGCTTGCATCTCCTAGAGCATCACTATACCAAACAGATCAACACAAAGAAAAACTAGATCAACAACCTATCATAAGTGTGAATCAATAGTCCAATAATTGGAGCAACTCGGGCATTGCATGTAGATTTTCTTTGACAAAAAGCAAAACTTCATTGAAACCTTTCGTCAAACACTTGGCTGAAATACTTGACTTTGCATTTAATCTGAGTTATTAATGAACCAATTACACCACATGCATTTAATGAACTGGAATCAAACTGAAACTGAAATGAAAGTACCAATCAACCAAGTAGATCCTATTGTAAGCAGTTGACACAAGAAATTAGGCGTAAGTGAGGGAAAATCCTCATGAACTGTGAGGCAACCCAAAGATAGAGAAAATATTTTATTTCAAGTACAAATTACAATCATTCAAGTTGTACTTATCTCATCATTTGACCAACATTTGTCTTTAGAAACTGTACGGACTGTTACTGCTCCCTTTCTGTCAATTCCGTGCACTGTACGGACTGTCCAGACCAGCAATAAATGCACAGAAATCAGACTAGAAATGCGTGCTTGCAATCTGGAACTGTAGGGCCTTCATTAATAACTGTATTAACCTCAGTTTGCATGCTGGAAATCACTGTATGGCCTTCATTAATAACTGTATTAACCTCAGTTTGCGTGCTGGAAATCACTGTACGGCCTTCATTAATAACTGTATTAACCTCAGTTTGCGTGCTGGAAATCACTGTATGGCCCAGAAATAATAAATGTGCCCTCCAACTGTGTATACAACAGTACTGCCCATAAATTAAATGCTCATGCTGTACGGAATTCTCTCTTGGAAACTGTGCTTGAAATACTGCTCTTGCTCTACCTTCCTCCAACTCATTAATTGCTCTCTCTCTTCAATTAATGACAATGTGACTTCAATAATGTTTTCTCTTTTTCCCTAGATGTGTTTTTATATTTTTCCTCTTCCCAAAACCCGAACTAACTAATTTCAACTAACTTATCAATGGCTGAGATCAATCATATCTAAAGGCTCACATTAAATGCTCATTTAATAATACACTTTATTATTAAATGCTCACAAATCTTTTTGGGACCCACCACTTAACTTTTCACTTAAGTCATTAAAACAACATAAAGTCACTTTTATATTATAAAACACTTTAGGAAAGTCAAAATGGTCCCCACCATGTAAAACATCACAAAATCATGGTGTGACCTCCCGAGTTACATTTCTAACACTCCCTCTTAACGAGGGAGGTCCCAACACTATCATCTTGACCACTGTCAAGAACTCCCTCTGACTCTAGAAGTTGATGTTGGAAGACAACTAGAAACTCTGGATCCTGCTCATTCTCTCTATGCTGGTTGAGTCTCCTGCCAGTGCTTTCAAGAGAACCTTCATGTTCTCCTGAATCCAAGGGTTGATCTTCTGCATGCACTCCCTTTGCAACCCTTGCCTGAGCCAACTGCTCATCTTCAATTCCAGATGCTGACAGCCATCCATAACTACTATACATAGTCATTCCTCGAACCAAGTACAGTCTCTCTTTCCGATCACCGAGCAACAGTGCTTTGACCGGTTGTACTCCTACAGGATTCAAGAACACATGTCCCGACTTGAACACTGTCCCCCATCCCGAATCTTCCAAGGCTGAAATAGAAATTAAATTCACTGGAAGCCCTGGGACAAACATAACTCCTTCCAAAGTGAAGAGCTCACCAAATTCAAGTTGGAACTTGACTGTTCCAACCCCTCTGATTGCTTGAGTAATGTCAGTCATAACATTGCAACAAGGTCCATTCTAATTGATACTCATAAAAGCACCCTACATGCCAGTCATGTGTTTGGATGCACCACTATCAATGATCCAAGAATTTGCAAACCTTTTTGAGCTTCCCATGCTTGAATCAAGAGACACAAGACAAAGTTCTTTCTCAAATTCTTTTCAGAAGTCATCTACAACAATTGAAACTACTGCACAACTTTCATCCTTCTTTTGATCAGGACAATGGCTTGCAAAATGTCCAAGTTTGTTGCAAACATAGCAACGAATCTTACTCAAGTCTTTCTTCTTCTTGCCTTTGATTTTTACAGCAAGGGCCGCATTTTCATCAATATCAATATCTGTCTTGTCTTTACCTTGAGACCCCTCCCAGATCTCCTCCTGAGTAAAGTCATCCCATAATCTACTCCAGTCTGTTAACTTCTCTCTACCCACCACACATTTTACAAAAACCTCCCATTCTTTGGTAAACCCCTTAAGGGCTATCCTCACCATTTCTGAGTCAGAGATGACCTCACCTACAGCAGCTAGCTCATCTTTCACTTGAGCCAATCTGGTCAAGTAGGTAGCTACATTATCCTCCTTGGTCATTCTAACCTCACGCAGCTTGTGTTTCAGGGCCATCTTTCTATTCTCATTTTTGGCTTCAAACAGATTTTTCAAAGTGTCCCACATCACTTGGTCTGTTGGTTTCTCAGCCAAGTGTGGGATAAGGTGGTCTTTCACACCATCCAGCAAGATTCTGTGTGACTTAGCCTCCTTTATCTCATGAAGGTCTAGGGCAACTGGGTTATTTGTGGGTACAACAACAACTGTATTGACAAAATTCCAGATCTTATTCTCCTTTAGAACTGCTGCTATTCTAACTTTCCATTGAAGGTAATTAGATATGCCATCTAATCTGTTCTCAAACCTTATACAGAAAGCCATTATTTCTTTAATTGTTCTTGCTGAGAATAAACCAATCAAAATCACAACAAAACAGTCCCTAACTCTCTCTTTTTCTCCTTTCAACTTCACTTACAGAACCCTAGGCTCTGATACCATGTAGATTTTCTATGACAAAAAACAAAACTTCATTGAAACCTTTCGTCAAACACTTGGCTGAAATACTTGACTTTGCATTTAATCTGAGTTATTAATGAACCAATTACACCACATGCATTTAATGAACTGGAATCAAACTGAAACTGAAATGAAAGTAGCAATCAACCAAGTAGATCCTACTGTAAGCAGTTGACACAAGAAATTAGGCATAAGCAAGGGAAAATCCTCATGAACTGTGAGGCAACCCAAAGATAGAGAAAATCTTTTATTTCAAGTACAAATTACAATCATTCAAGCTGTACTTATCTCATCATCTGACCAGCATTTGTCTTTAGAAACTGTACGGACTGTTACTGCTCCCTTTCTGTCAATTCCGTACACTGTACGCACTGTCTAGACCAGCAATAAATGCACAGAAATGAGTCTAGAAATGCGTGCTTGCGATCTGAAACTGTACGGCCTTCATTAATAACTGTATTAACCTCAGTTTGCGTGCTGGAAATCACTATACGGCCCAGAAATAATAAATGTGCCCTCCAACTGTGTATACAACAGTACGGCCCAGAAATTAAATGCTCATGCTGTATGAAATTCTCTCTTGGAAACTGTGCTTGAAATACTGCTCGTGCTCTACCTTTCTCCAACTCATTAATTGCTCTCTCTCTTCAATTAATGACAATGTGACTTCAATAATGTTTTCTCTCTTTCCCTAGATGTCTTTTTATATTTTTCCTCTTCCCAAAACCCTAACTAACTAATCTCAACTAACTTATCAATGGCTGAGATCAATCATATCTAAAGGCTCGCATTAAATGCTCATTTAATAATACACTTTATTATTAAATGCTCACAAATCTTTTTGGGACCCACAACTTAACTTTTCATTTAAGTTGTTAAAAAAACATAAAGTCACTTTTATATTATAAAACACTTTAGGAAAGTCAAAATGGTCCCCACCATGTAAAACATCACAAAATCATGGTGTGACCTCCTAAGTTACATTTCTAACATCGCACCCAACAACCTATAGCAGGTTTTGGTTCGCTTCATTCACTGAAGCAAGGGCATCACACCCATTGGGATCTTCTGATAACTCCTCATAGGCAACAACCCACTCTACACAGATTTGGAAAATCTCAGACAATGTGCTTTGATACCATGTTAAATTTTTCATAAATTGGTAGGCGGATTCTTCACTTAGAAAACCCTAACAACTAAAACATAAAACTTTAAGGACTATCAAAAGTTAAAACTATAATTCTAAATACGCTAATCTACTAACACATCATACTAAAAACATAGGATAGAAAGTACAAAACTGAACTCTCAAACCTGCAACTTGCTTTTCTTTAAATCTGGGAAAGAAGTACACCGCTATACCTCAAAAATACTATGCTGATCACTAGCAAAGAACTCAATCTCACACTTAAAAACATTGAAAAAAAGAACCACCGCCACCTTGCCTTCTTGATAGATGAGGAATGTTAGAGGAGAACACAAAAACAACCCATCCCTATGGCCGCCAAAATAAGAAAAGCAAAACTCTTCTCTAATTTTATCTAGGGAAGTGTGCCATCCCTAAAACTGGAAGTTTCCCTTGCTCATGCTCTTAATATAACTTTAGAACAAAAAGCTAACTGAAGATAAAAGCAATGTACTTTGAAATCTGGAAATCAAACTTCAAAAGAAGAAAAGTATATATTCTAAAATTGGAATGCTAAATCTGGAACAACAGTTATAAAACTGGAAGCGAATGAGGCTAGTGCATGCATGTGCCCTCTCAATCTCCCTCCTACATAACCACAGCACAGTATCCTAGATAACCTAGCGCTGCATCCTCATTCTCCTCAGTTGTGTCCTCATCATGATTACACAAGTGCCTTGCACAAGAATCTGAACTTTTGTGGTTGCCACTGCTGATGAATAAGACCATTGTGCCACTATGGGAGAGAACAGTCACTGATGCAATAGTTAAAAGCTCACATTCTCCTCCATAATGTGATGTCGATGCCTTAATCTTCTTACCTGTCTGGTTCTCCATAAGAGCTTTAAACTCTTGGAACTAATTGAAGAGTTCTTCCTTAGTCTTCAGAAAATCTATCCAAGTTTTTCAAGAGGAGTCATCAATATTTATGTCACTTTATGTGTTAGTGACCCGTGACCAATGTAAAATGTTGAGGTTATGTTGAACACACCGTGCTACTGAGGGGGGGGGTGAATCAGTAGCATAGACAATTAATTCTTTTTAACTTTATCAACCTTATATCACCAATATGCAAATATCCATTCATTGACAATCATGTACTCTATATTCAGTTAGGCTGACAGAGAAGTTATGTGGATTAAAAGATGCTGATTATGAGCTTTAAGTATTTCTACTCT
>JASDQU011444049.1:23184-39270 GCA_032191745.1 Picea mariana
ACTGCCCATCCAATCTGAATCTGTGAAGCCGTGTAACATCACACCCCCGCTGGATGTGTATCTGAGACCATAGGCTATGGTCCCCCGAACATATCTCAGGATATGTTTCACTGCAATCATGTGAATGTGTTTTGGATCACACATGAATTGGCTCAAGGCATTAACAGCATAGCATATATCTGGTCTCGTATGAGCGAAGTGAGGCAGATTCAAACTTGTACTTTCTTGCAGGAGAGAAGCCTCTTATACTGGTACTTTATGTAGATGACCTATTTTTCACTGGAGATAAGCAGCTGATAGTAGATTGTAAGGTCAACCTTGCAATAGAATTTGAAATGAAAGACATTCGGTTGATGCATATTTTCTAGGGTTGGAGGTTTGGCAGATGGATGGGCACTTCTTCCTAGGACAAGGGAAGTATGCAGTAGAGATTTGCGCAGGTTCAGGATGATGGACTGTAGGCCCATGTCCACACCTCTGGTTACAAACTGGAGAAAGATTGATGCATCAGATTCAAAGACAATAGACCCCACTGTCTATCGTTAGTTGATTGGATCTCTCATGTATTTGGTCAATACTCGACCATATATCAACTTTGCAGTAAACTCTTTTGAGTCAGTTCATGGTGGACCCTTGAAGAGTACATTGGATTGCTGCGAAGCATGTACTTCGCTATCTCATAGGGATAATGGAGTACGAGCTATTGTATGAGCGCAATGGTGGAGTGACATTAGCAGGTTTTACAGATGCTGATTGGGCAGGATGTGCAGAGGAAAAAAAGAGTACTTTAGGTGGTTGCTTTAGCATTGGATCGAGAATTATTTCTTGGTTCAACAGGAAGCATAAATCAATGGCATTGAGCTCTGCCGAGGTAGAGTACATGGTAGCCTGTTTGGCAGCATGTGAGGCACTGTGGTTGAGGAAGTTACTTTTGGGCTTGTTCAGGCGCTAGAAGCTACTGTGATTCACTGTGACAACCAGAGTTGCATCAAGCTCTCTGAGAATCCGATGTTTCATGATCGTAGCAAGCACATCGATATCAGGTATCACTTCATCCGGGATTGTGTATAGAGAGGAGCCGTGAGGCTTGATTACATACAGACTGATGAGCAGATGGCAGACATCTTTACCAAGGCACTGAGCGGACAGAAGTTCGAGAAGTTCAGAGATAAGATGGGGTTGAGAAAGAATCCCTTCTTCGCTAAGAGGGAGTGTTGAGAATCGAGATTGTAGCAAGGAAGGTCTTCCATCATCATTACAGCGTCCTAGGATGATGGAGGACAATGAAACTTAGGCTGAGTTGAATAATTAAATGATTTTCCTAAGTCTAACTTAGGAAAAGAACTGTTGATGTGTTATAATTTTGAGTTGACTTTATTGGGTGCCTTTTCTAAGGTTAAAGTGAAAAATAATTTAAGTTGTGGTCTTTTAATCTTGACCATTGATCTCATCTTGATGGAGAGAGCAGATCTCAGGCCTCCATCACTTTGGAGATTAGGGTTTCACTCACTCAACTAAGTATATTAGCAGATCGACTTGGCTGGGGGGTGCACTTGAGCAAGAGGATTCGATTTCTGAGAGAGATTGAATTGCAGGTTTACTGGGAGAGTTTTTGCAGGGGGACAGAGGAGACATTGACATGTGAATCTACTCATTTCTTCACCAAATCACAGAGGCATTCTTCAGATCTGACAGGGCCGAGTTAGAGTGACGCAGAAGTGATGCAGGAGTGCCGTACGAATATGCAGAGGCTCACCATTTCTGCTTCTGTTTCGTTCTGGGAGGCTGACTGAAGGGTTTTAGGGAGGCCATACGATTCTGTTGATGAGGGTTTGCTGAGATTGATCAGTTATTGGCTGAGGCCGATTTGCCATTGTAAGAGATCTCTATATTTTTCTGCATATTAATAAAAATACACAAATCTGCTTCACCGGTTTTCCCATCTTGGGTTTTTCCGGGGACGATTGTCCAAAAACAAGTGTGTACAAGTGGTTGGGATTGCTGTTATTCTTTACTGTTTAATTCCTGGTTATTATTTCTGCTGTGCATATGATTTCTGTGAAGAGAAAACCTAGAAAAATCAGTTATTTAATTGAAAAGTGAACTAGGTTTTAGAAATTTCACACATACTCCTATGAGCAGCCTCCAAACGAGCTAAGGACATAATTTTTTGTTTCTTACTAGCTTTTTCTGTTTCATCATTTTCTGAAAAGATAACACCCCTTTATCTTTTCCTCTTCAAGATTGTGCGCATATAGGACACTTGAATAACTTATTTTGTAACTAGAGCACGTAATGCAATAACCTGATTTGGTTCAGTATGAAGAGATCTTGCAAGTCTTAATAAGATACAAAAGTCAGTGAAGAAAATACCCCTATGCCAGATTGAGGGAAAACATTGTGCATGCAAAATTCTTCACGTGCTTGGTAACTTGTTTTTTTTCTTCTTATTTATTAGGAATCATTCATTTTCAAGCCTCGCTTGCACTGTTTTCATTTGATTACCATACACCACTGACTTTGAAGTGCAATTTGCTTTTGTAGGAATACGAGGAAAAAATGCGTGAAAATGGTGAAGAACCAGTAATGTTTAGGTGAGTACTAGTTTACACAAGAGAGAAAAAAAAATTGATATTGAATGTGGGATATGAAGGACATGTGGTTCAGTGTGTTAATATTAAATAGTTTGTTGGGAATAGTTATCCCTTTTCCTTCAATGATACACCAACTGATTCTTTTCTGATGTTCAGCCATCTAGGTCCACCACGACGAAGGTCAACAGCAGAAGAAGAGCAGAGAGTGAAACATCCTAAGCCTGAGGTAATTGAATATCCGGGTTTTGAACATAGCTTTTTAAAACTTATTGAGCATACATTGTACTGATGTAGTGAGTAAATTTAGCTCTTTATACCCTGTTTTCAAATCAAATGACAATTCACCTATTTCTTGCAGGATTCTGTATATTATCATCCAACCCTTAATCCCAGTGGAGCACCTCCTCCAGGAAAGCCACCTATGTACAAATCATCGATAGGTATGTTCATACTAATATATGAAGACGTTTTAGTTCAATGTATTGGTTTTTCTCAGTTTCATTGATTTATTCATTTATTGATTACAGGACCTAGGATTCCATTGACAGGCGCAACAGGTGCTGGTGCATCAACATCAAAATCTGATCCTGGGTCAGAAACCACGCCTTTTCCGGTTCCTCCACCACCGCCATTACCACCCTTGCCTGTCTCCACTGAAGCCACTTTGGGTGAAGATACTGCAATTCCTATAGCTTTACCTGTACCCCCACCCCCGCCAGCTCCACCCAAGCCTAGTTCTTCTGGTACATCACTGCCTCTCCCACCACCCCCACCGCCTCCTCCTGGTCCTCCACCAAAAGATTCAGTTATTGCACAGCCCCCACCTCCACCACCAAGATCTGCCCAGCCGCCTCCACCTGGAACAGTAGGAACTGAAAAAGAGACCACACAGATTCTGAAGGATCGAATAGATGTTCAACGTTCAAAGGAACAAGAATGGGTATGTTGCCTCGATTTGTTCTGAATCTAAAATTTAATTTGATTCTTTACAAAGGGTGTATTCGTGAAGTTTTCTCCTTTAACTCAATTCTTCCATCTTCTGTCCTTGTATATAAGAGATAAATTAAATAAGGTTTTATTTGCAAGTAATGTTTTATTTTCTCATTGCAGGCTGGGAACAATCTTCTTCCACTACCGCCTCCTCCTCCTCCTGGACAACCACCAACTTTGGCAAAAGCTGAGGCTGAGGGAGTTGTGGGTGAAGCTGGAGGTAACACAGAATCAAAAGATTCCTTACAAAAGAAGCCTCCACCTCCACCTCCTCCAAGAACACCATCAGCAGTTTCTGCTCAGACTGAGGTTCCACCTCCTGGTGTTTCAAGGTTGCCACCACCTCCTCCTGATATGAGACCACCTTTGCCTGGACCACCACCTCCCCCACCTCCAAGGGTCCTACCTCCTGGAATGGCTCCTCCTGGACCTCCACCAGTTGCAAGACCTCCATTTGGCCCACCTCCAGGGCCGCCACCCATGATCAGACCTCCAGTTGGCCCTTCTGCTCCTGCTCCCCCACCTTTTCGCCCGGTGGTGTCTGAAGCAGATGATTCTGGGAAGTTGTCTGGACTGTCAAAGCCTTCTTATATAAAATCAGCAGCTTCAACTGTTGTAAAAAGACCATTGGCTCAACATACACCCGAGCTTACTGCTATGGTAGTTACTAGTTCTTTTGATCAAATGAGTCATTTTTGTTTGTGTTTTATATTTTTATAAGTTGCAATCTTCTTTTTTTCTTGTTTTTTCGTGGCTATACATGAAATGGATCAGTCCTTGGTATTTTGTAGAGTTTTAACTATTTATTTATTCAATTTAAATCTATAGTCTTTTCACATCTAGGACTTGTAAATAAGCTAGCCAATTTGACGAGTCTGCTGTGTTTGGTCTTTGCAACCAGGTTCCAGCTTCTGTTCTTTTAAGGAGAGAATCTGCTCAAAAGTTGAAACCCAAGTCAGTAGTCACTTCTAGTTCTTTAGCTCCTATTTCTAAAACAAAAGCAGATTCTGTTCAGCCAGTTGCTAAACCACAAAGCATTGATGATTCATATGTGGCGTTTTTGGAAGACATGAAAGCACTTGGTGCACTTGATGAAGATAAATGATTTGGTGTGCGTGTAGAGAGTGCTTTTCCAGTTCCAGTTTATGATGGTGGAACTGGTTAGTACAAAAGGATGTACAGATTGCTGACACATGCAGTGCCATTATCTCATTGGTTTATCTGGTATCTCTTCAAAATTACCATCTTGACAATATTTGCAGCAACTATTTCTTAGATCTCGAGCGTTCAATTTCATTGCACTAAACTCATTCATTCATCGTTTTCCATGGGCTGATATACAATTGGAGAACAGTTTGGGTCTGTCTTGTACTACGCTGACAGAATTCTGTAGTGATGTGAATTGCAACAACTGGAACTTGCTTAAGGCATTCAAATTCATATATTGGGCAATTTTATTCGATGGCATCATTTCTATCTGTGCTATGTTTTGCACAGMTTTTGTTTTACTCAGAAGTAAATGCTGGCATTCTTAGCTCATTAAAGAGGAGTAAATCTGTGTGAACGTTCTGAGCATCACTGCAAAATGGTGACATTCAATATTTCCGGTTAATAACAATAGTGATAAGAAATTGTGTATGTAGATATCTTTCCAGTTACGAAGACAGTAGGTAGGTAATCTAGCAAGGACACTGGACCTAAATATAAATGCTATATCCTACCATACATGCTTATACTTCTTTTAAAAGACACGCACATTTCTTTCTGCTGTCCTTGTATTTCTTGGCATCCTACTTTATGCCTAAGAACTTTTTCGGAAACTAAAGGGTCTTGTTTAAAAGATTCTCATACTAACCAGTATTTTAAAGTTTGTTTTTCAATCTGTAGTGTGTAAAGGGATGCATTTGAACTTCATTTTGTAAGATACCAATTTGATCAGCTAGTCGGACGGGTTCTTGATGTAACTTCGATTGCGTTAAAAGTTTCTGTCCTATGGCAATTTGATATAAAATGAGTTCTTTTGATTGCCTATCTTATCCGGCATGTTGAATCTCAATTGGAGCAGTTGTGGGTGGATTGCATTTAGTAGAAAAATTGCCTTACAGGGTTTGCATTTATTCTGCATTCAGTTCAATAATTCAAGGGCTGCATTTTTTCTCCAACAAAACATTTTCATTCTGTAGGTCTTTGTAGGTCTTCATATAATTTCACCGAGACCAGTGAGGTGCGAGGTGCATTCTACAGTCAGTCAATTATGAGGCAAATGTATAACATCTGTGCTTATTGCTGATGTGTATGTGGCAAAAGTTGGTTCGATATAATATTTAAAAAAAGAAGAAAATAACAACCCAATACAGATGAGATGTGTAACTTCTGCTCTCATAAATCAAAATATTAAAAAAATCTGTAAAAGAAAATTTAAGAAAAAATAACATTCATTAATATATGTATATATACACCCACACACATACACACCAACATATAGTTATGTTACTCTCAGGTCTTTTAAAACATCGAGAGATTTGGTCCAATGGTTGAGACATGTTTCTTTCTAAGAGGTCACAGGTTCAAATCCAGGGGGGGTTGGGTATGTACATCTCTGTATACTTTAGCAGTCAAATATCTGTGCGGAGGGAATCCCTTGTACCATAAAGAAGGGGGTCTCAAACACCAATTTGTTGTTTGGCTTGGCTGTGACCTTAAAATTAGATTATTATTTTATTAAAATAGATGTCAAAGCTATTGTTACATTAAGACAGTCTAGATATGGGAGTTCTTTATCATTTTAGTTTAGCATAAATCTATTTTAATTCAGAATGTAACATCTGTTGTTTTTTTTGCTAAAATCTAAAATCCAGGGTACCTATGGTACATAAAATGCAGTTTATATTTCTGATAATTCCTGACTTTGAATTGTTAAAAACAATTCATGATTTGACCATATTTTATTATCTTAGCTAGTTTATAGTAAGTGTTTGATCGTTGGATACAATTCATGATTTTGACCAATTTAGTATCTTAGAAAGTCCGTATGCAATTAAGATTCGGAGTTTATAGTTCATAATTCTAATCTTTGTTTCATTTCAAAGATGGGGTAGGTGTCCACTAAGGACAGAATACACTAATAAAACCGACTCCATACAGTTGGTGTAAGATTCGGAGTTTATAGTTCATAACTTTAATCTTTGTTTCATTTCAAAGATGGGGTAGGTGTCCACTAAGGTCAGACCACACTAATAAAACCCACTCCATACATTTGGTGTTTTGTATGATGATAGATAAACATGATAATGAGTTGCATACTGTGTGGTGAAAGTACGCCATTAGAGCCCATACATTTGATGGTAGTGTTTGTATGACGGTAATCAAACACTATAAATGCGCGGTACACTGTAGAGTGTAACTGGCACAGAATTCTAAACAAGTAAAAAGCAGACAGTTAAATAATAGAATAAACAGATTCAAGAGTGAGTGTCAATCTTAAAATATGAAGAATCACTGCCTTCTAAAGTTGAAATTCAAGATGATTCCAATAGCGTTCATGGCGAGTTTTCCATTCCATGAAGGTTTTTCCAATGCAAGTCCGATGTTGATTTTTATTTGATGATATGTAATGTGTATGGTGACTAGTTTTCTTTTCTTGTGATGTTTATGTTATAAATTTTATCATGGTATCATAGCTATGTTGTGGAAATTCCCTAACATGTAATTGTTATTGCTTAAGCTTGATGTGGAAGTTTCATCCATCAAAAGAGGAGGTGAAGAATTACTTGACTTATTCTGGTTCAGAAAAAGTCTAAAAGTCATTGACTTGGCTCTAGAGACATTGGCTAAATTCTACATAGATAAAGGACTTGTGTGGAAGCAGAAACCTTATTTGAACAAGGAGTATATTCATATGCATAGGATAGACACAAAATCTAGTGGACATGTAAGATTAATAGAAGGAATACTGAAATAAGATTCTAATGTCTCAAATATAGCACATGCAAACACTATAGGGTATAGATCCTTATATATAGAATGAAAGAAAGGATAAGAAGAGACACATACAATGATTTTTGAAATTTCTTAGGGATTGTGAATTCACGAACACGAAGGAACATGATAAAGGGATCTTGAGAGTCCATGACTATGTTAGCCAATATATAAATGAATATAGGGATAACACAAATGCTAGGGAAGATGTAATAGAAAATTGGAACATGGACATGGAGCATGTATGTGAAGTAGTGGACATAGATACACCTAAAATGAGACTAGAGGAAGAAGTAATATAGATTGAAATGGAATGTGGAGCAAAGGGCCACAATGGGATAATCCAAGGAAATTGATAGAAAGGTAAAGGATAGACAGGTTCAAGAAAACCTTGGTTAAGGAGGAGGTGATAAAGATAATGATCTTGACAAGTGAAAGAGTTGGTAGGACATGCATTAGTCTAGGGAGATAAAAACAAGAAGATAGTTCATGAAGAAAAAAAGCGATGAAATGAGTAGTGTTTAGTTGGCTTGTCCTTTGATGGAGAAGACAAGAGGACCAAAACAAGAAGGGAATGAATTATGTTCTACAACCAACCGGGGCACACTATCAACCTTATTTTAGAAAATAAATAAAAGGAATAATCCATGGAGAAGACTTCAAAAATTACACTCAATCAGATAATAAGATCATGGGAAAAAAGAAAAGAGAATATAGACAATGAAAAAGATAGAAATCACTAAATAAGAACTTTAGGAAAAAGCAGGATGGTGATAGAGGAAGAAGGAAATATTGAAAGACAAGGCTAAACTATTAAGAAAGAAGTCAACGATGACTTGTTGGGTTGTTGAAAGTAAGGTGTTGTTATCAATCCCACCCTTGTTCAAGTATATACAATGACACGCTTATGCTTGCAAAAATGAGCGGGGTCAGGTGCAAGCTGTGGGTGACTTTAGTGGAATAGATACCCCTCATTCATGACTTCTTAGTTGAATAAGTCTTTTGTAGTGTGGTAGGATGCTTATATCCCAGTATTAAATCTAAAATAGAGTAGTTGCGGCTTGCTCGTATTGTTTGGAAGCTTTAGTAAAAAAAACAATTAACAAAGAAATGCAAGAATGAAATAGAAGCAATAATAGAATTTGAAGAAAATGGAAGCATTAAGGATGGGGAAACTAGGAAGAAAGCTTAAAAGAAGAAACTAAAGAAATGAAATAAGGAAAAAAGGGGAAACATAAAATAAACAATAAGAGGAGCACGAGGATACACACAAATCTAACAAGAAATGAAGTCTCAACGAAGAAGATAAGGATAGAGATGAGGTAATAGATAAAATCTCTAATTATGACATAGGACATGACATTGGAGACATGGAAGAAAAAGTGCAGACTTCACTTTGGTAAGGGACTGCAAATCATGTCATAGGTCCAGGTCACACAAGATTGACATTTTTAATTAAAAGAACTAATAAATTAGTGTCTAAGAAAATAAAGTAGTGGCATGAAATACAACTCTAGAAGATATTTTGGAAGAAGAGGGTAAAATATAGAAGGTGAGGGATAGACCATGAATTCAATTAGATGAATAAAGTATTGATAACACAAGGAGTTGTCCTAGGACATGGGGTAAGCCTAGAGCTCTTATGACTACACAAGCTTATGAGTTTCGCAGAGTGGAGACAAGGGCATATATAAAATATGTCGTGGACATTTCAAAGGTGTTGCATAAATTGGTTAGAAGGAAATATAAGGAGACGTGGTAGGAAATCAAAGAGAATGACCAAGAAATATTTTTTGAAACAACAAATAGATAGGTTGTATGAAATTTCACAAAGCACCATGCCAAAAATCCCTAGATAATAAGGCATGTGCATGTTTGGAGAAGTAGAAGAGACATTGAAGGAAACACATCGGTGATTATTCTAGTATATTACTTGCACATACAAGTGATATAATTCATAAATCAAGTAAATAAGACATGGGTAGAAGAGATGGACACATTTTATGAATATGAAAGATAGGTAGACGCCATAGAAAAATGGAGATGGGGCCCAAGGATATATAACTTTAGAAGTATGAATAGATATGGAGAGCATGAAGTTCAAGACTAAAGATATTAATTTAATTTTGAATCAACTTGATATCGTAATTCACAATGAAGGAAAGTGTGAAAGTGAGAATAAATTTGAAATCAAAATAAATGAATTGACATTTATTGAAGAGGACATAATAAGGGAATGGACATAAGCAATGAAGGCCATGTTTGATCTAATAAATATATAAAAATTGGAACAAGTTTGGACATTATGATCTAGGAAAATACAAGGTATAGCTTGATCAAGTATGGGAAATTCGATGAGAGATTTAAAAATAAAATAAAAACATTTAATGATGTATTATATACAAGCACATTGAGATAATAGAGTTGGTGGACATACAATATATAATAGCCATCATTAGAGCTTGCAATAATTAGAAAGTGCTGACACTGTAACGACCCCATTGTTACGACTACAAGCGAAGCAGAAAGTACGATTTTTTTTTTTGTTTTCATGAAAGGTGACGACGACAACAGTTTAACCACACCACTGACAACGAACGCCAACACGCAGTCCAGGCAACAGGCTACTATGACACCATGCACAGGCACAAGGGCAACTGGGCAAAACATGCGTAGAATGACAAGGAGGAACGACTACCTGCCCGACGCAAACATGACCACGCCTTCCGGCTAAGGGACAACATCCCCATCCCGACACAACGACCTAGACGAACAAGACTAGAACCTCAAGGTGTGCAACTAACGCCTGAAGGTGTTCGACCCATCGCCAAAAGCAACTTGCGACGCTCGACAACACTCACGCAGAACGCACCGAATCCGACCAAGTTCTCGTTTGCTGCTACCCCATAGGGCGCGCCATGATCCCCTCATCAGGAATTAGGCCATTCCCAGGTGATAAATGCGTCCATAACCTTGCCGCAACATAATCTATCTGGACTGAGGACTCTAGATAATTCGACCCGCTAGGAGCCGAATCCTGACAAGAAGGCTATGCCCAGACCTCAAGCAATAGGGCGACAGATGCAAGGAAACTACAATCAAGGAAGAACTCAAGCCAATACGCAACTTCGTCAACAACCCAACCATTAATCACGTCTAACATTTGTCAAACCGACCATCTAATTTAACATTGGTTACTAATCTAATAGTAAGTCAATTTCAATTAGTCCATAAATTTCAATTCTAAATTAACATAAAAATCAACAAGTCTAATTGCAATTAAGTCAATGTACGCCAATCTAAATTAACATTAAAAGCGTATCAAGTGAGCAAGTCTAAATCATAGTTGGGTCATCAACGTACCATCAATTAATCTTAAATGCAATCATAGTTTGGAATGACGTGTAAGACATTAACAATTATTACTATATAAATAACTAGTCATTCCACTAATGACTAAAGTCAACTCAACAAGGGTTTTACAGGTTTATGGTTGCCGAACAAAAAATTGTTTACGAGAAGAGGGCTTTGACCCAATAAAAAAATTTCTTCGGGCTTGGCCCGACTGCAATGTGCATGCGGATAAAAAAACCACAGAAACAATCATTTATTGTAACATAGGGTTGCGATATACTTTTATTTCAAGAAAGAAACAAAATAGAGTCCACATGCAACAATAAAATACCAAAGACCCACCAACACCAGACTCTTCCATTTTGATTCTCCATAGACATTCGCAGACCAATCAACCAATATAGTAAATGGGAAACCAACAACCATAACTTATGGAAATCAATGAGTAAAATCATCCACCATACCATTCAAGATTTTATGCATGTGTATCTACTAAAACCAGGCATAACAACTTCATTTTCCTTTAAAAAAGAGCATGAAAGCACATAATTTCAAGCATATCATGTAGTTAGAGAGCTAGGCATAAACTATTAATAAAAAATCACATTAGATGACAGGGAATTGAAACCCTAGTACCTTGTGTTATGTGTGTTAAAAGGCACCTTCGAGCGGTTGTTGCGGTTACTAAAGCTCAACTTCTTCGAAACCACTAATGAATGAACCAAATTCCAAAACCCAAAGCGGTAGGTTGAAAAACAAGTTGGTGCATTAACTGTTGGTCATGTCGTGCTAGGTTGATGACCAACATTAATCACTTTCTAAACCCAAGGAAAGCCACGTCAAACCTCAAGCAACCAACAGGTTCCAAGTAAGTGCCAACTCATACTTGATCACATGTTACCAACGCAATCACCTACCACATTAACCACCATCGACAATATAACAATGTCCAGCATGTGGTATATGCATACAGGGTATCCCACATGTACTTGAAACTTCGACATCGTATAATATATGAACTCCCAATACCTTATAACCGTAATTAAGATTGTCAACCATGCAATGCAATGTTTATAAGATATATATGTTGGATCATACCGATACATCATGTGATATGGATAATATCCCATACGTGTTAAAATTTTAATTTTTTTTCCAAATACAAATCTTTAAGTTACCATAATCGTAACAACAAAGTCGACATCACCATGTATATATATATATATATATATATATATATATAGTCCTGATACATATGCACATAACACATCACTTATATATATATATACCATGTTGAATCATTTATCATCATGCAGGTGATCTGTAAGCATCAAATACCATCAAAAAAATATAATTTAAGTGACTTTTCCTTGAAAGGGGATCTTTTAGGTTATTTATTTGAATGACACTATAGGGGGTCCCCGCTTATAGTTTATTTAGTATATATGTATATATAATTTTTTTTTTTTTTTTGTGTATGCCTTGCAATTCTTTGCAGGCAGGTGACCCTTTGATGATTTTGAGAGTCAACACTGGAAAGCTTCATTACTTAGAAAAATCTTGACCAAAACTTTGATTGATTTAGACCATCAATCTCATCCGGTTTACAAACCTCCGAAATGAATCTTGATCGTTGATGTACTCAACCTTTCAAACAATCGAAACATTACAAATTTTTAATTTTGTCAAGGAGAATCACAGTCCTTGATCTTGATATCAAATGCAATCTCAACCGTCGATTCACCAAACTTCCTGTAACTCTACACACAACCATTAAAACTCGAATTTAAATCATTCTAGGTCAAATTTCGATATGGAACTTTACTACTTGGCTTCATGGAACCCCTTAAACAATACAGAGTCATTTAAACCTAGATCTCACTCATGAAATTGGGGATTTCTCTTTGTTCTTCTCCATTTTTCACCAAATTCATCATAGACAAAATCTGTAAAAAATGAATTTCACCAATTCACTTTGGTTCAAGCCCATCCAAGCATGGTATTTGAACCAAAATCTCTCATACCATAATGTAACATACCCAACCGCCAACTAAGCAACATTACATGGAGAAACTCATTAAATCTGAAGATTTAATGCTGTTTAAATTATTGTAGCTTACCAACTACATATCACACACATATTTAACCATTTGAATCACAGTTCTAAGTTCATCTAAAAGCATATGTTAAAACACAAATGCAATTTTTCAAGCAAACAACAAAGACACAAAATTCATATAAACCATTTACACAACGAAACTAACATAAGAAGAAAACATAAACACTTATATGTTAATGATTAACTAACTGGATGCAAATGAAGGATGTACCTCCCATCCATAGGTATTGTTGCTCATTTTATATCAACACCAGGCCACTCCCGAGATGAGTATATGATTCCATAAGGAGATTCGTCCCACTGGTTGTCCCCTCTCTGTTAGCACTAGGAATCACCCTCAGATTGCATGGAAAGTAAGCCCAATACCCATCAGGTTATGTGTAAATGTAAAAGAGTTTTTTAATGGGTCAAATGGATAAGACTCAAGATGGTAATTTTCTAACTCAAAAATTTGGGGTAGCATGCACGAGAAATCGAGGTATTGACTAACTTCAATCAGTAAGTAGGAGTAAAAGGTGAACAGAGGGAAGACTTTGGTGAGAAAAATGTAGAGGTTTCTATAAACATTAGGTCTGCAAGCAACCTAAGGAAGAAAAACTCTTAACACAAGATCTTCTTGAGTTCAAAGTTTAAGGACACTAAAGAAAAATTACAATAATATTATAATCAAACATCCATCATAATATCACCACAATAATCCATGTGAATCATTCAAGCATGAATACTTTAGCATCAGAGGCAAATAAGCTAAAAAAATAAATTTGATTTCTATAAACCAAGATGTCTCAAATCAAGTACATAACCAGTTCACAGTAACTTCATCAAAATATTACAACATAAGGGAGCCTAGCTCAACCATCCGAACCTACTAAAGAATTTATACTATCTATTTATAACAAAAGGGGAGGCAACAACTGGAGGTGCGATCTAGCCTCCTTCCCATGAAAATATTGTTGGCACAGGGGCAGACCCAGGGTTCAGCTCCAAGAGCGTACCAACAAGCCCTAACTACTGGCCCTTTCGGCAACACCTGCGAAGAAAATGCACTCTCACCCGAAACAACTGAGGGGGTTGCAGGACAGAGTTGTCTACAACCAGGGGAATATCAAGTGGTTCTTATTACAACAACAACATAACATGCATTTACCATTCAAATAGCTAGATCTATCCTTCACAGCTATAGATATGATCTAATACAATGATGTAGATAACAATATAACAACAACATAGCTCAAAGAATCAATCACACACACAACAATAGATGTACGTGGTTCACCCTCTCTCTAGGGATACGTCCATAGAACCGTGCTTATGATATATTAAGATAAATCTTACAGTTCTAATCTGTTCTCTTGGCTAGTAGATCCTTTCTCTTCTCTCTCTCCTTCTCCCCTTCCTATGCACCCAGCTGTAGGACTTGATCTTCGCACCCAACTGAAGATCTTACAATACTAGAAGGATCTCTCTCATAGCACTTCTCTCACCCCTAATACAATATTCTCCCAATGAACAATAATCAATAACAAGGAAAAGCCACAGTACTGACCCAACCTAGGTCCTCTCAACCTCTATTTATACATTATAATCCCTCACCGACAACCTCAGGTTGAAACCTAGGTGTCAAAAACCCTAATTACCAAAACCCTAGGTGTCTACAACCCTAGATCAACTTGACCCATTCTTTCTGGGCTTCGCTAGCTTGTCTTTCCTTCTTCATATCACGATGCTCCAAGGCATCTAATGCAGGCTTTTTCCACTTCCTGAGTCATCCTCAGTCCATCTTCCTTGATGATCTATCATCCTCTATCTCCTCATTCAACGACTTGCTTTTCCGCACTTCGCTCCATCTTTTCTGTTCTTTTTCTCACTTCGACCCAGTGACTGTCACTATGTCTCCCACGAAGCTCACTTTTTACCTTTTATTTCTCATTCTTCACTTCCTTCCATAACCAAGGGCCAAAAAATATCCAAGTAGTTATTCCATCTAACAAATTAAACTAACCACTGTGCTATAAAAGGGGAAAATGTTGTCCACTGATCCAACCAATATTTGAACTGAATTGATCATCCTTTGATGTGAAATTCCTTGCCTGCCAAGTGTCCTTCAAGGAGCATGTAACTGTCATCATGTTTCCAGTTGTTATCTTTGCAATTATCCACATCATCAGTTATTCATAAATATGTTGATTCGACACCCCTTGATTCCTGGTACCTGTTGGTAGCATCCTTTGGTAGCGCTTTGAGTAGCGAGCCTTTGAAGCGCCTTTACCAAATTTCTTGTGATTCTGTAGCGCAACCTCCAAAATATCAAGTCGAATGAATAACACCAAGCCTGTGTGTCTTCTATGAAAAATTTGGCCTCTCTCTAAATTTTGGTAGCGCCTTCATGTGTGTCTTTGTCAAACTTTTAGTAGCACCCACCTGTGTGTCTGCATATAAGTTGGCAGCGCCATCATAATTCACAGCACCGTCACTTCAACGTTGACAGATTTGGTATCACCCTCGGGCAGTTAGCAGCGCCATTAGTCTTAGGCGATTTAGCAGCACTATAGGTAGCAGACTTATGGAACATGAAAAATAGACCATTCCGTAGTGCCATAGTGCTAAGGAATGTCTTGCTAGAAAAGCAGGACAGCGGAGCAATAAAATAAAACAAATGCAGAAACAAAACATAAAATACACACAATACAAGAGAGACACAGATTTACATGGTTCACCCAGTGTGGGCTACGTCCACCAGAGACATTGCCAGGTCCTTCCTTTATTATTATCCAGCAAATGAAGGGATACAACCTACAACAAAACCCGATGTAACTTCCTCTTCTTTCTCTCACAGTCTCCTCTCTCAGAATATAATATTCACCACCATCCATAGCCGCAATACATTTCCCTCATAAAAGAGGGTTCCCTTCTAGGGACAAAAAACCCTAACATAATCTCTACCGTTAGATCTACGACCTTATAATGAATGGTCTAGATTTACAATGAAATTACAATATACTTTTACAAGGCAATTTTTTCTTCGGGGGCTTCGCCCCCGAACCCCCATCA